>VDFB02252040.1:0-41460 GCA_007258455.2 Sequoia sempervirens | reverse complement strand
GTCAACTAACATTCAACTAAAACTAACTACATGCAACTGAACCATAACTGAGCTGAACTGAACTCCATGCATGTAAACATCAATCCCTAACTTCTAGGATCTTTACATGCATTACTGAAGTGTTATCTTTTACTCCAAACAATTAACTTTACTCAAGGTGAGTTCCACCTTCCATGTGGGTGACCCATGTGCTCTTATTATTTAGGAACTCTTCTTGGATGCCCTCACATGTTCCTATTATTTAGGAATAATTACAAATGCCAATTTACATGTTCATTTCATTCAAATTTATACTCTTTCTAATCCTAGTGTTTGGGGAACACTTTCCAAGGACTTAGGAGATACTAAGCATCTTTTGTAGCTCCTTCTAGTTGATACATATTCCCACTTGTTCTTTTTCCTACTGCAATGACTATTCCAAATCTCTTCCAAATCTCACAACCATCATCCTGAACCACCACATTATAGCCATTTTAGTGCATCTGTCCAACACTAAGAAGATTATGATATAATCCCTTCACATAGTCAACATTGTCAGTGTTATGTTTTCCATCAAAGGTAATCAAACTGATTCCAACAATCTATTTTGTTTTATCATCACCAAATCTAACAGGACCTCCATCATATTTCTCAAGCTTCACAAACTTACTTTTGTCACTGTTCATATGATTCTAACATCCACTATCAATCAACAATTCATCTTTGTTTCTTTTAACAAACAATGTAGCTTCAGGACAAATATTAGAGATAGAAAATCTAGGTTCATCCTTTTCCACCAAAAACAAGCAATCCTCATGATCTGATTCATCATCTGAAATGCCAACATTCTCATTGACATAATAGGCCTTTTTATTGATCTTTTTAAACGTTATCCTTGTTCCTTTCTCTAGACACGTAGTTGCTAGATGACCAATCTTTCCACATCTAAAGCATTTAAGAGGTAACATACCTTTGTACTTTTCGGTACCTTTCTTCAGTTTCCTTGTGAAATTTGCTTCCAACTCCTTTGAACTTTCACTATTTGGATAATCTTCTGACTTTGTGGCTTTGAAGGCAGTTTTAGATTTCTCCTTTTCCTTTCCAAATTTTGTCATTTCAAATGCGGTCAAGGTGCCAAATAGCTGCTCTCTAGTGAATTTATTTGGATCATATACTTCCTCAATGGCTAAGATCTTGTCACTATAGCTTTCTGATAGGGTCATCAGTATCTTCTCCATTACATCTTCATCTTTCAGAGTTCCTCCTTGATTTTTGACTTCATTTACTGCACTGTCAACCCTCTAAAATTAGATTTATATGTCCTCACCTTCTTCCATCCTCAAGTTCTCATATCTATGCTTAGCTATCAACTTCTTTGATAATTTGAGTCTATAATTTCCTTCATATATTTCTTTAAACTTTTCCCAAACTTCATAAGCGGTTCCCAATGAAATAACTTGTGTTAGCTTAGTCTTAGATAAGGCACTATAGATTGCATATCTTTCTTTTTCATTCTTTTCATAGGCTAAAATTTCATCTACAATAGAAAAATATTTTGTCTCAACAACTTTCCAAGTCTTGTAACCAAGAGAGATCAGGTAACCTCTCATCTGCACTTTCTAGAAACTATAGTAAGACCCATCAAAAATAGGGATTATCAATTTTTGCTTCATCGGATCTACCCCAAGTGATTAAGCTATTCTTCGAGGAACCAAAGCTCTAATACCAATTGTTAAATAGTCTAGATAACTAAGAGGGGGGGTGAATAAATTATCTTCAAACAATTTTCTTCACTTTAATTAATTCAAATCAAACTTAAATCAATCAGATATTAATGAACATGAAAGCACAAAACAACACCATGCACAATGAACACCAGAATTTATGTGTAAACCCAAGAAGCAAAAAACCATGGAGAATAATAATTCTCAATTATAAAGTATTGGTTAAGGTGACACCAGTTAAGGTGATTTTTACAAAGGCTCATTGTAGGGTGGCTCACTACTAGTTGGGCTCACTACCCAGCTATTATAGCCAAAGAAACAAAAAGGCTCACTGCCTACAGAAAGTGGCACACTACCAACATAAGAATGATGAAGGGAATCCACTGCTGAAAGAACTGTCACCAAGAACATCAGATAGAATCTCACTATATGTTGCCTCCAGTCATACACTTTCACACACTTCCCAATGTTTGGATATTCAAATTCACGTTCATCACACTTACTTGCATTGAACAAAAAAATATTATAATTATACCATTTCAAGCCTTCATAATCTCTCAAGTCGGCCAAACACAATTTCATAATTCCTAATTTTTCCAAGCACAATTTGAAATAGGTCACTACTAAAACATTATTGTGATGGAGAGGAATGAAACATGGACCAAACATAGCCTCCTCACTCAAATAAATATGCAACATGATATCTAGAACCAAAGAATAAGATATACATGTTACAATGCAAACCATGTGTTGGAGCACGTTAACCAACTACCAGACCGGCCAAACCCAAAAGAATGTATCTTATTGTGTTACGAGAGGAATGGGACCAGAATAGATACAACCCAAAATAGATCTTTACAACACGACATCTGAAACCAGGCCAATCCAGATCACCAAGGCACCAAAAAAGAACTTTGGTCAAACAACCAATTTATGTTGACATCAATGATAATCATTAATGACAATAAGCAATCAACATCATCTCAACACATTCCAACAAGAATTTTCATTTCCAAGTATCAACATTATCGTGGATCTCATAGCAGGGCATGAGATGCTATCCTTAATGGATGGTTTCTCTAGATATAACCAGATAAAGATCTCTCTAGATGATCAACACAAAACAACCTTTACTTGTGCTTGGAGGACCTTTTGCTAGATGTAATTCCCTTTGGCCTAAAGAACGTAGGAGAAACATATCAAAGAGAAATGAAAACCATATTCCATGATATGCTACACACCATCATGGAAGATTATGTGGATGATATTCTAGAAAAGTCTATCAAAAGGGAGGATCACTTGTCAAATCTTGCAAGGGTGTTTGATCAGCTTCAACAATACAATCTAAGACTCAACCCTAAGAAGTGTGTGTTTGGAGTAACATCTAGAATTTTTTTAGGATACATAGTGTCAAGAAGGGGGATTGAAGTGGATCCTTCAAAAGTAAAAGCTATACTAGATATGCCTCCACCAAAAACACTAAAAAGAGAGAAGTATACATGGAAAGCTATAGTCCATCAAGTGATTTATCGCACAATTAGCAGAAAAATGTCACCCTTTCACTCACCTTCTACACAAGGATATTACCTTCAAGTGGGACGGGAGATGTGACCAAGCATTCTAACAAGTCAAGGAAAACCTACTTACTCCTCATGTACTCATGCCACCTATCCCAGACAAGGAAATGGTGCTCTACATGTCTAAATTACAAGCAGTGCTAGGAGCTCTCCTACCCCAACTAGATGATAACAACAAAGAAAGGGTGGTCTACTACATCAGTAGAATATTGGTGGGCTATGAACTGAACTACTCACCCATTGAAAGAGTGTCTCTTAGTCATATTTGGGACACAAAATCTGAGACACTACATCTTAAACGGGAAGGTAAAGCTAGTTTCAAAAGTAGACCCACTCAAGTACTTACTAGAAAAGGTAGCCCTAATAGGCCAAATAGCCAAATGGGTGATGATCTTGAGTGAATTTGATATAGAATATGTGGATATAAGATAAATCAAGGGAAAAATCGTAGTAGACCAGCTAGCTGAAGCACCCATAGATGATCATAAACTTCTCACAGTGGACTTTCCAGATGAGAGTATCTTGATGACAAAATAGATAGGCCATTGGATTCTATACTTTGATGGGTCCCACACTCAGCATGGCTCTAGAGTAGGTGTTATATTTCTCACACCACAAGAAGATAGTATACCCAAGGAATTTAGGATCACTTTTCCATGCATGAACAATATCTCAGAATATGAAGCCTTGATCACAGGGCTCAAAATGGCTATAGAATGGAGAATAAAAGAGCTACAAGTCTTTGGAGATTCTCAACTCGTGATCAAATAGGTGAACGATGATTACTAGACAAAAGATGACAAGTTGATGCCATATAAAAGGATGATGGAAAGTTTCAAGGAATACTTTTTCACAAAACCTTTGAGAAAATTTCACAAATCAACAACAGAGCTATCGATGTAATGGCAACAATAGGATCAGTGCTTGATATTCCACATAATGTCCCTAAGTATGATTTCCTCATTGAATAGTTGCTCGTACCTGCATTAGACATCCTAGAATAAGAACTGGTATGTGTTGTTGTTGGTTCTAACTCCCCATGGTACCAAGACACCTTTGACTACATCCAACATGGTATCATACCACCTGACCTAACACCCACTCAAAATAAAACCTTCACCTGTAGAACTTCCCGCTTTACAATTCTAGGAGATAACCTATACCGTCATAGTCTAGATGGTATGTTACTTTGGTGTCTTAATATAGAAGAAGCACAAATAGCCTTACAAGAGGCACACAGAGGTTTTTGTGGGTCCCATTCTAGCGGACCTAACCTACTCCAAAAAATACTTAGAATAGGGTATTATTGGCCCTCCATGGAACATGAATGCATGCAATATTCTAGAAAGTGTTGTCAATTCCAACAACATAGTGATCTGTTTTATGCACCAGCATAGGAGTTGAGACCCATCACAACACCATGGCCTTTCTCACAATGGGGATTAGACCTAGTAGGTAAGATTTCACCTGCCTCATCTAATGGGAACAAGTTCATTATTACAACAATAGAGTATTTCACTAAATGGATAGAGGAAATTCCATTAACCCATATCACTGGAAAGCAGATATCAAAATTCATTTTGAATTATCTAATATGTAGGTATGGAATTCCCCAAATTATAATAACAGACAATGGAACCCCATTCAAAAATCAAGACATCCAAGCACTTTGTTCCCAATTTTCTATCCAACATAGATTTTCCATGCCCTACTATCCCCAAGGAAATGGTCAGGATGAGGCATCTAACAAAACAATCCTAAAAAATACTGTCAATGATGTCAGTTGTGATTGGAATTTGCAGCTAAACCTAGCCCTATGGGATTATTGAACCAACATCTGAACACCTATAGGTGCTACACCATTTTCCTTGGTCTACGAATCAAAGGTTGTCTTACCTATCAAGGTTGAAATCCCTTCATTATATATGAATCTCATTAAAAGGCATGACCAACAACAAAGAATATAGGGTATCTAGGCTAAATGAATTAGAGCTCCTAGATGAAAGGTGTTTGAGTGTGTTAAACCATTTGCAAGTTTATTAGAATCATCTCAAATGAAGCTATGAAAAGAAAATAAAAGATAGAAATTTTCAAATTTTTAACTTGGTCATCAAGCAAAATCATAAGGTTCAACTAAATCAAGATGGCAAAGGAAAATTTGAACCCAACTAGTTAGGCCCATTCATCAATTCAACGAGCTACGACTCTGGGGCCTATCAGTTGGCTACTCCTAAAGGAGAACCTTTATCTGAACTGTTGAACAACAACCACCTCAAGAAGTTATACACATTAAGCGTGTCAGAATACCCCAAGCAAAAGTGTAAAAATCCAAAAAAATGGAAAAAGGATAAAAAAAAGACAAAAAAAGCAAGAAAAACAGTTAAGAGAAGTAAAATGTTCCTTGAGTGAAAACCACTTTGTGGCACTCATAGAATAGGTACCATAGTAAAAAATTGGCAAACAGGTGCTATGTTTTAATAAGAATTGCATCATTATCTATCGGTACTATCCACAACATCCACCCATTTGTCCCATAATAAAGCATATGTCCAACCATGGCTTGGTATTGGTTTAGGAAAATAGTCTTGTCTCAAACTGGGGGAAACTTCCTAAAGCTTGTCGTGGATTAGATCTTTGTGCATCCTATCATGGTCAAAAACAAAAAAAAACAAAAACATACAGAAAAACAAGAAAAAATCAAAAATATTTGAAAAACATAAAAAACAAAACAACATCGTTGGATTATTCCTTCACTTAAATAGTCTAAGATAACAACATTTTCTTGAACCCCACAACTAGTTCAAGTAGATTTTCCACAACATATCCTCTAGACACAAAAGTGGAATATCAATCCAAGTTATCAATATTTTTTATCCCAAAAATAGTTATGCTTTGATTCAACCAGTCGAACTACATGGTCTCTTCATGTATAATGTAGGTAAGGCTTATTAGCCCTCGAGAACCTAGGTCAATCCCCTTAGGTTTCTATCATGCTTTATTTCAACTTAGTCAAAAAATACAAAATCCAAAAATAGTCAAAAAATCGAAATCCAAAAACATTCACAAAATAAAAAAGGTCAAAAACATTCAAAAAACAAGCAAACTATGAGAATCTACGTGTACAATTTAGGGAATGTTTATCTTTGATGAGCCCCTGAGGCCCTAGGTTAGTCCTCTGAAAACAACAAAAACATCATAAAACTCAAAAAATAAAAAATGACCCACTCCATCATCACAATCTGTAATAAACTTTCCACCCATAATAAACAAATCGTCACACTCAACCTTTGATAAAACAAACTAACTAACAAAGAAAACATCAAAAGATGAAAAATTCAAGCAAACAATTGCAAAGCTCTAACTATAAACAGACAGAAACAATGCCAGAGTATCAGCTACCTATCTTTTTGACAAGTCACCAAACAACATCCTAAGATATGCCTGAACGGATCTATTCCTACAATAGACATGATCAACATCGGATAATAGCCCCACCTCAAACAAATATGGCAAGTGATACTGCAACTTTATTTTTATCTTTTGGTAGTCTTATCTTTTTATGATTTATTTTATTGAATCATTCCTAGGATCTCCCGAGGACGTCCATGAGGATTTAGAGAAGAAGGAATGGGAGCAATTGAGCATCATTTCAATTTGTTGTTTGTAAGATATTTTTGTAATATTACCATGGTGAATACTTGTTTTATTGAGTGTATGAAATTTGTGTTGAAATAATTCATGAAGCAGTTGCATGTTAGGTGTTCTATACCTCTTAGGGTGACTAGCCCAATTTTTTTTTTAACACAGCCTGAATATATACTTTAAACAAAGTTTTTGTATGTCTAGTATGAACAAGAATACTCTTTGTTTGTAGAGTCAAATTCCATGCAATGGATACAAAGTCACCTTGGTCATTGATACCCTGATGCATCGTATATGTTTGCTACATCAAACAAGATTGTTCAAAACTGTGAAGCCTCCAAGCAAAGTGAAAGCAACTCATCAACTACTAACAACATCAAATTTCTATCCATCATAAAATAATTTCTTCTAACTACTATCCATCATGCATAGAAATATCATTAGTACCATATCCATCCTGCATCCACAATATCGTCAATACATATCATAATGATAATAAAAGCAATAGAAATGTCATGTATCATGTATAAAGGCATACATCCATCATATCATCCATACATCATATAAACATCATATATCAAAATGATATATTGATAATCCATAATAAAACATCATATCAAACAATATATGATCCATCCATCCACGTCATATGCATACATCAGAAAAGTACAAAAACATATATAAATGTGAATCATCATACATAGTCATCCATGATCATCACATAAATACATAATGGGCCAAATCGAAGAAGGTATATCTCATATATATTGTCATCAAAAAAGGGAGAATGTCATAGTACACCATCATCATGAAACAAGTGTGATAGGATAATACAAAATAATACATATATACGAGGCCTCAAATGGGACAAATGGATATATATACAAAATCATGTCTGCAATATGTCTTTGAACAACGATGTAATAAAGATAAAGTATATGTGTAACACTACCTGAGAGGAAAGGTGAACACTCTATGGATCAAGCTTTGGATCACCATCAAGATCTGGCTATCTAAAAAAATGACCAGCTAACTCACCACCACCACCTCCTGCAACACTAGGCTCCCTAAACCTCGGTCATCTCTACACTCTAGGAACAAAGGCATCATAGAGAGTCTGATAATATGTAGACCTATACAACAACTAATCCCACTTTGCATGAAGGGCATCATGCTCAGCCCTAAGATTATCTCTCTCTATCATAAGAAACTATACCTAAGCCTTTGTAGCCTGCCATCACCCACTCTCACTATCTTGCTCAGCCCTCAAATTTTCCCTCTATGGTCAGAGTAGCAACCTGAGCCTCCGCGGCTCACCGCACTATCTCTGTGTCTCTAGCAGTATTCATCTGAGCTAATTGAATACATCCATCCCTAGGTGGTGGAGGGGGAACCAGAACCTATCCATGACCCTGCACCTGAGGCATCAGATGATCCTAACCACCCTGTGCTCCAACCTGTGGAGCCCTACCCAGCTGCTCTGCAAGAACCTTAATGCATTGTCGCTCCCCGCAATGACCTGCAATTCTTACTTTGCCTAACATAGGATCACCCTCAGGTATGTAAATCTAAAAGGCACATGTCATGCCCACCACTGATGAAAATCAAGTGTGGTACTAGGATCCGCTGAACCAACCAACTAACCCCATCCCATTGGGGCAAGTGCTCTGAATGTAGCAACATCAACATCTCTATCTGCCTAGTGACCCCATACTCAGATCTCTCAGGTGATTCGACCAAAACGAGCCTCATAAGTATCAGGAAACCATCCTTGTCTCTCTCCAAATTGATGACATACTTTGTCTGATAATTAACGCTCTAGTAGAGAGTGGGAACGACTAATCAACCATCTGGTCTGTCGACAGTAAAAAAGATGCTCTAGATCCTTTGGCCATGCCTTATAGTCAATATAAGGTCTCTAAACAAAACCTAGCATGTCATCGAACACATGATGCCAGTACAGAAGATCCCTAGGCAAGGTGTAGTGTAAGAAATCTCCATAACAATATGAGTATGGATATTTGATAGTATGATCTTGTATCTCGTCAGGTCGAGCAACTACAATGTGCTCCCAAGGCCATATGTGAAAAAGTGAGACACCTACGAAAATAGATTTTTGGCCCTAATATACAACCTCATGCATATCTCTATAGAGGTGGGTGAGAAGAGACGGACCCCATGCATATCTGGTTCCATGCTCGAACATATCCTCAATGCAAACACCCCATCCAATAGGGAACTTCCAACCTCTCCTATCAGGAACAACTAGTCCTAAAATCAAACCACAAAGGATAAGAGAAATAGGGTCTACACTGCCAATGAACTCAGACAAATCAATCTTGGACTGTCGAACCTCCAAGTGTCTAACACCCAACACATGTTGCATGGCACAAGTACCTCATCGAAGATGGTATGTCACAAGCTCACCATGGATAGGAATGCGTAGAATCCTCCACACATCCTCAAGAGTAATGGTGGGCTCTCTTGTAGGTAAATGAAATGAAGACATCTCTAAATGCCACCACTCCACAAGTGCGGTCATCATCGCTGTATGAATCTGAATGGGAGGCATGTAATAGATATGACGAAGCTTCACCACGTCTAGAAATTCTCTCTCCAAAACATCAAAATCAGTAATCAAATTGAATAGATCTCGAGGTCGTCTCTCCCTTGACTACAGTGGTTTAAGGACCACCTACAATAATTTTAACCCACGATAGTAGGGTTTCACTTTGAATGTGCAAAATGACAGAAAAATGGTGAAAAATGACACTTAAGGTTCCAAACAAGCAAAATCAAGCAACATTTAGCAAAAGTGAGCAAACACTAGAAAAATCGCTGATTTGAGGCAAGTGCGCTAGTTTGAGTCAGGGCGAAGAAATCAAAAGCACTAGTTAAAAGAAAGTGCACAGGTTTAACACGGGTGCAAAAAAAAGCGAAGAAATAGAGCAAATGTTAATTTCAAAGGTGAGCGTTTAAGTTAAATGCAATGATCTAGAGCAATTGTACAGATATTTTGTTGTCCCTCAATATTATTTGGCATTAATTCCATAACACCAAGGTTGAGGTATCAGGTTGTGCACATGGTGATATTTCAGTTTTGCATGAGTTTATATATCCATGTTGATCTATCTTGACATCGTCATCTACATATGGCATATTTCAGAGTTTAGTATGGTACACAATTTGGTTTGGCATATGACCAGTTTTCAGTTTGGATTTATAAAATATATCTGCACATTAATATCCTGACAAGTGTTTTGTAAAGACTTCATGATAATATTGGTTTATTCAAAAGGCACACTGACACACTCTATTTATTTTACAAGGCAACATATTGCTCTCCAAATAGAATTTGACATCATTGTGAGGAAATCTTTGAAAAACAAAAAAAAGGGGGTGGAAAATTGACTTTACTCAAAGGAAAATGATGAAACAAGGTAATAATAAAGTTTTATAAAGTTAAGATTAAAATAATCTTTGGGTTGTCGGTGGTAATTATTTGTTTGATTGAATGGGAATTCTTTCCCATCATAATGCCCAGATGTGAAACATCATTATGCCGGATTTGAAAAATTCTTTGAAGACTTGGATGGGCATCATCAGTGTTTTATTTATTTTTGTATCGATTAGGGTGTTTTATGTAGTAAGAGCAGGGCAATGAAGGTGTTTTGTGTTCCACCCCGGTGTATTTTTTCCATTTTGTTTGTTTTCAATCTTTTTTCTTTACTTGGTGTTATTTAAAATCAATGGGCCTTAGATTGTGCTTTGAGTAATCGTGTTTGTTGTTGATCTTGGCACTTTGTTATCCTTGAGGTTATGGCTGTTAATGTTGTAAGTTGTTTGGTTTTGTGAAATCTGTTCACAATCGTAATGTTTAGTTTTTGGAGTTTATTTTAATCTCACGAGCTTCATGGTAGTTTTCATAGGAATGTTGTAAACAAGAGTTTGTTCTTCTCTTAATCTTGATGTGTAAATACTTTGTTAAAAACCCTGTTCAGGTTTTTTGTTAAGGAAGAATCTATTGTTGAGAATGAGGGTTTGTTTTAAATGTTAAATGTTTCTTTTGTTAAGAAAAATTATGTCGTTATTTGAGGGTTTGGCTGTGGTTTTATTGTTGATGGGTTTATTGTGTCGATTTAGCATATTATGTGGCAGTTATGTATTGTTTACTCTAAATGCTTGCTTGGCAAGATGGTTTTTGTTTGATTATGGTTGACATATCTGGAAAAAGAAAGTTGCAGATTTGGTTTCATATGGAAGTATTGATACAAGTTTTCAAAAGGATTTTTGTTTACCTAATTTTTTTTAAAAAAATAGAGAACATATAAAATGCGTTGTTGTGCTCATTTGTATGATGATGAGAGGGTTTTAGAAAGAACATAATATATCTTTCAAAAAGACAATATATATTGTTTTGAGACTTGAACTTTGTGACTCTCATTCTGAGGTCATTGCAAAACAGATTATGTAATTATTGAAACAGAGACCAACTCTGTGTTTACAATTATTTCATATTTGTACATTTTAAAAGACTATCAATGAGATAGAATTATAAGACTATCAATGAGATAGCACTTTCTGTCAGTGAGACATATCAATCAGCCAATGAGGCATTGTAAATAGTGAGTTTTGATATTAAGCCAGTGAGGCAAGTTCGAGTGGTTTTATTTCCTAGGAGGGTTTCCACTCAAGATAATATTTGTGTCAATCTCTTATATGTGTTTGTTCATTATCTGTTCATTTGTTTCTTATTACATAAGTTCATTCATGATCTGAAGATTATTAAAAAAAAGAAATAAAAGAGTTAATTTGTTTGTTAACACTGATTCACCCCCCCCTCTCAGTGTTAACTGTACTCCAACATATTTGTCAAGAGCAACATTCCTAAACTGTCAAAAGCGAAGAAAATGATGCAAATGCATAGAAAATCCTAAAACCTTTCTATTGACTAAGAGAACTTTGTACATGAATTATGAGAACATGAGCAAACGAAAATGAGAAGCGAGAGGGTACATACTGGGCCATTGACACCTGTGGGCCATCCAAACTCTCAAACTAGGTCTGAAAGATGTAGGGCTCCCTGAATCCTTGACATTGCTCCTTGATAACTAACATAATGGAGAATTTAGAGATAAGAACTCGCTATAGGATCAAAACACAAATGAGGCAATTAGAACCCTAATTACCTATATTAACCCTCAAAAACTCTAATTTCACCTAGGAAACCCTGATTTTTACTTAGGGAACCTTCCTATGATCAAATTAAGACCTCCTAGAAGCATTAGAAAAAGCAATGAGGGACCTATAGACCTAATTCTTTGTCTTAAACACATCTAAACTAAAATAGAACAGTATCGTCAGCCTAACCTCAAACTCAACATTTTTGGAAAAACCTCTTGAGGGGGCAGCACAGAGTCCTACCATCATTCCACTAAATTCTAGGGCACAGTGGGGCATAATTTTTTTCAAAAACTTGATCTTAACATCGAATCTTTGAAACAAAGAAACATGTACTTTGTATCAAAGAGGGGTAAAAAGTAAACATGTAAAATTGGCCTAACACCTATCACACACCCTAAACAATATTTTCACATCATCAACATCATTATCATCAAACATCACTACATTCACGTCATTTCACATCAAAACCCTAATTTTCCCTATTAATCGAATAATACGACATTATTTAATTAGTTCACTTTTCCATCATTTTTTGACTAATTAAATAAATTCCATTTATTTAATAAAGTCCTAAAACCCTATTTCTACTATTAATTGAATAAAATGACATTATTTAATTAATTCACGTTTTCATCATTTTGACCAATTAAATAAATTACATTTATTTAATAAAGTCCTAATCTAACTTTATTTTGTCCTAATTAGTTAAATAATATCAATTATTTAATTACGTCACTAAATCAATTTATTCCCCTAAGTAGATTAAATTATTAAATCATAATAATTTAATTAAATCGCTTTCCCTCCAAATTTTAATAATTTAAATCAAACTATTCAAAAAAATCATCAAAAATCAAATCAAACTAATGCAACTTTGTTTGCAAAAGTCAAACTTGATTTGCACGTTCAACTCCAAAAAGGAATTATTTAATTAAATCAATTAATCAATTATCCTCACGCACTTTCCGATTGAGTAAATTATGATCCCTTGATTTCCCAATCTATTCTTGATTGATCAATCTAATTTCCTAACTAAGCCATCTAATTCCCGATTGATCAATCTAAATCCTAACTGATCAATCTAAATCCTGACTAACCAATCTATTCCTCAATCACACAAATTGTGCAATCTACTTTGCACAATATATTCATGTCTAAATACTCTCAACACCTTTTGACGGTCGATCTAGATGCAACATTGTTTAATCATGATCATCCATTTCAAATCTATTTTTCTATATAACAAACCTATTTCCTCACAAAAAAGGATCGAAGAGTCAACAATTTTTTCACAACGAAGTACTTCCGACATTCACAACCACCATTGATAGAGCTTCAACACATTTCTTCGATCAACCAATACACAACTAATCATTCATCAAGCTTTTACACACGAACTATGGAGGCTTCGCAATGATATGACCAATCCAACATCAAGCGAGCACACTCTGATACGAGATGGGTAACAGTTTCATTGTTGAATTCATAGGTTTATGTATTTCATTTTCATGTTCTTGAATTCAGTAGTTTAAATTGTTCATTTCATAAGTGTAGGAATAGATCTTAGATTAGTGTTCTTGATCTTAGATTAGATTTTGATTTCAATTTCATTTCTCTTTTTTAGCATCTATGATTTTCCCCCTCACATAGTAAGGAGCAGATTTTTAGGAGTGATTATGGGTCATGCTAAACTATTTTGGAGGTGTACATGTTTTGGTTTATTTTGCAAGGCATGTGTGTTAGTGTTTGGAGCTAACAGGTTATGTGGTCCACAACACATCTAATTAGGCTGACCTAATTGATGTTTGGATAGTTGCAATATATATAAAAGGTTGATTTATTGTGCGAATGTGTGGACAGAGTTTGTAGAGTGTGTGTGCAAGATCTGGTGCAGAGAGAAGTGTGAATTATAATTGTGGTTAAGTATGAAGTGTGTTAAGTTAGTTTTATGAGCTTCAGAGGAACTATATCTTCCGCATATGTTAGATGCATTGTTAGCAGTTCATCATTGGAAGTGAGCCACCATTTCTTCTATCTCTTTCTATTCTAGGCGGTGAGCCCTTTGGCAATGAGAAATTAGTAGTGAGCCATTCTCTATTTTCTGGATAGTGAGTCCTTAGATAGTGAGTCCACCTTTATGTATCAAAAATTGTATCTAATTATAATATATTATGAGATAATCCTCACCATGGTTTTTCCCTTACAAAGGTTTTCCACGTAAATTTGGTGTTATTTTGTTCCTTGATGTGATACATACTTTATATGTTCCTTTCATTTAGTGCAAGTTAATTATGATGATTTGAATGGATGAATTGACAAAGTTAATGAGTTTTAGGGAATATTGATTCACTCTCCCTCTCAATATTCCAAGTGTTCAACAATTGGTATTACAGTTTGGTTCCTTTGATTTCCTTGATCATTGTGGTAGATCTTGGAGGTTGAACACATGGCTACAAGGAAGTATACAACCCTTCTGAAATAAATTATCCTTGGAGGGTTTACTAAAGAAGATTGTGTAGTTGACATGGAAGGAGAGCTCAAATCAACCCTTGATGATTTGGATAAAGTAGAAGATAAGAATAGAGATATGAAAAAGGATCTTAATGATGCAGATGAGTGTATCAAGAAGTTGAGAGAGAAAATAAAGAAAGCTAGAAAAAGAGTCAAGGAAACAAATGAGCAGCTCAAGCAATCAAATGAGACTATCACTAGTCTAAAACTGCAAGTTGAAGAAGGTAAAAGAATTGAAGAATACCTAAATACCAAATTGAAAGATAAATCTGAATAATTTCCAAAGCTTGAACAAGAGATTGTGATCTTGATATTAGATCTAGAGAAAGAAAAGAATCAAGAAGATCTCTACCTTTCCTGATGAGATGATTGAAAATTAGAAGGATTCAAAAGATAAAGAAGGTTTTTAGGGTTTAAAAAATGAGAAAGTTCAAAAGAGAATTAGACTCCAAACATTGTTGAAAAGAAGAATGATAAGAAGAGAAATGTCAAACAAGTTTGAAACTAGAAGAAAGAATTCAAAAGACCTCCTATCAAATAACCTATTGCACAAAGGTGAATATTTTAATGGTTACTATTATTATTGCAATAAATTCAGACATAGAATTGTAGAATGTAGAATCATAATGAATCAAAATTTCCAATCCTTTCCCAATCAGTGTTTTACATGCAATAGATTTGGTCATAAAGCTAGTGAATGTGGAAGTTAGATGATGAGTGGTTACAATAATGGTATGGTGTTTCAATCATTCAATGGTTACTCTTATACATGCAATGGATTTGGGAACAAGGTTTTTGAATGTACATCCAAAATGGAAAGAAGTAAGCAGAAAGGTGTCATATGTCATAAATGCAACAAACCAAAACATATAGCTAAGTTTTGTAGAAGTAAGAATGTGAAACTCTCTGTTTCACAAAAGAATATTAATCTGGTAGAGAAGAAGATTAATCCAATTAAGATGAAGAAGGAAATGAATAAGATATGGAAATGAAAAAGAAGAGAATGAAGTAAAAGTGAGTTTGTGTCAACCCCTGGTGGAGATGTTTCCTCCAGAAACTAAATGAAGAGCTTTGGGTTAGGAAGATTTTTCACAGAAAATCTTCCAACCCTCACCAAAAATGTGGTGTTGATTCCTTCGACATATAGGTACATGTGTAGATTGATATGGTTGACCTATTGATAGTGTTTTTAGTATGAAATTTCCTGTCACAGAGATTTGTGGAGTGATTGAAGGTGCTTGTGATGACATAGTGAGTGTTTGCTAACTTTCTGACCTAACTTTATCAACTACAATCAATGCATTTTTAGGTCATCAAAAAAGTGTTTATATGTGATTTCACATATTATTAATTCATTTGTAATTCAAAAATTGAAGTGAAGAGTAGAGAAAAGGCAATTTGAAGCAATTTTGAGTTGTTCGAAACCTTACCGATGAAGAAATTACAAGGTAATTATTATTTCTTTCTTAACCCTATTTTCATAAGTGATTCGAGATGTTTACTCCATAAGTAATTGATGTCTTGGAGTGGCCAAGACCTAAGTTTAAGAAACATCTTTATAAATGAATGGAAACGGACCTTGAGGATGCTTTTCCAAGGGTTCCATAAAGTGTGATGCACACAGAGGATGTGAAAATCTATATTCACACAAAAATGGAAGAATATGATCATACAAAGATTGAAAAATATTGGGTTAATGAGCTAACATGAGATGATTTTGAGCTTAAACCTAAATTGGAAAGTTTGATAGAAAAGAATTTGGATGTATGAAACAACTTTCCAAAATTTTCTATGAGGATGAGTGGGTCAAGTACATGCTTAGTTAATTCATGATAAATTCATGTGGTTAGACATGTCACACATGAGAAACAAGGAAGCTATTAGGTTTGTTGTAGGGTTATGCTCAAACAGATCCGTTCTAAAAATGAAGGTCATGAAGAATGAAATGGTAATGAAGCTCACCAGTGAAAAATTTGACAAACATGCCATAATGATGAAGAATATTGATGATCCGATGATAAAGTATGCATTGATGGTGATCAGATATAAGATATTTTATATAAATAGAGAGAACTTTGTGTTGGATATCGCTATTCACACTACTCACCAGATGGTGAAAGAAGGTCTAGATATTGATTTGTGTGAACTCTTGAGACAAAAATTGATGGAGAACCTTCAAAAGACTAAGGAATCAAGGTACCCCTTTTGGTTTGGTACCCTAATTGTATGTTTATTCTTTTACTTTCTTAGAGAATTTCTTGCTACAAAGAATATTATGTGGTCGGTTAACATTAATGTTACTATTTAGATAAGAGACCATTTGAGAAGGTTAGGGAATCTAGAAACCCAAACTACCATATTGTGGGGTTTCGTCAAGACCTTTCAAGGAAAAAAATGCAAGAAAGGTACAAAATTCCAAAAAAATTAGTTGACAAGTATAAGAATGATATAACCTTCATGGTTAGTAGAGATCATTGTATTATGGAAGCAATTAAACCCATAACTATCTGGGTTCTAGTGCTTAGGTATGAGGTAACTGAAGCAAAGCTTACCAGTTTTGCTGAAGTTTTGTTGAAAAATCCAAGAGATCCATTTGTGGATAGATTTGGTACATTTAGAGAGAAATCCAGTAAGGTGAATCTAGAGAATAAGAAGGATATTGAGAAGAATGTTGAAATTTTGAAAACTCAGTTGGAGAAGATGGTGAACACTCCTAAGGGTTTTATGGAGAAATGAAAAGATGCTATTGTTTCTCTACAAGGAACTTCAAGTACATGAAGGTTAGCTAGGACCTCTACCCCCTCTCTCTAATTGTTCCTAAATCCTCTAGAACAAAAGTTGCAACAAGTTCAAAGAAGAAAGAACCGTTTGGCCCATCTTTGCAACAAATTCCTCCTAAGAGGAGAATAAAAGATAAGGCCACCAAAGAAAAATATATCATCTACAAGGATGAGGAAGATATAGAAGAGGAAGGACCACAATTGATATAGAACAAGAAGAAGTCTCAAGCCTACGTAGAAGAGGCTAGTGCTAAGAGAAAAAATGTTGATATTGTTCATACTGGGAGTAAAGAGGAGGTGTAGAAAGAAAAGAAAGGTTTTATGTTTTAGAGAAGTGAAAAGAGTACAAAAGAAGAATAAAATCCGCTTAAGGCAAGGGGAAGAAGAATGAAAAGACCCCTTTTGTAAGGGAACATAGTCCCTTGAATTTTGATACTTTGTTTAATAGTATTTCAGGATTTGGTCTCTTGGAAGAGACAACCAAAATGTATTTGGAGTCTATTGATGAAGATAAGAGTAACCATTAAATAAGTCATCATTAAGTATATGGTAAATTTTGACACTGGCTTGGATAAGATTGAGGAACAATTGCATGATGATTTGAACAATCTTTTAACTGCAAGAAGATAGGAAGCTATTGAAGAAGATGTGAAGATAAAGGAATTTTCCTGGGAGAAGATTGGTTCTTCTCTAACACAAGAAGACATGCACAAATTTTCTAAACTATACAACAAAAAAATTAGAATAAAACAAAGAGTGAACACTCTAATGAGTAGAGACAAGGAAGAAATTCAAATAATGAAGAAGGAGACTCTATAAAAGGTTGAAGAACTTGAAAAAGGGTTAGGAATCACTCTAGATAGTGAAGAAAAAATGCAAAATGATCCATCTATCCTGGAAAGAAATGAGCCTGATAATTCACAACATGAGCATGTTCCTGAAGATGATAATGTACAAAAAAACTTGGTTATAGATGATACCCCTCTAGTGATGGAGAATGTTGTTGTAGAAGAAAAGAATTATGATATGCAGAATATCTCGAAGAAGAATGGAGTACAAGAAAAACAAAATTTCCCCCCTCTAGATATGGAGAAAGATACAAAGCAGAAAGAAGAAGAAATCTTAGAGAAGTTTGAGGAACAAAAGGATGAAATTTTGCCTCCTTTGAATGATGAGAATCCTACTAAAGAAGAAAATAATGTAGAAGAATGTTTCGACAATGGAGAGAAGGAAAAATAAAATAAGAAAGTGTAAAAACTATTGGTGAATCCTCTGGAGCCTCTAGAGATTCTTTAAAGGATTTGTTAGATATGCAATTGCAGTTTGAACCGATGGTGTTTGCACAACTACTACAGATACCCATGTAGCAAGGACAAGTTGATATGAGCAAGATTTCTCCCATGCACAAACTATAGCTTGGTGATGCATTTCATGCCTTCATAAGGAAGGAAATATTGCAAACACACCAAAAGAGTGAAAATTTGATTGAGGAAGCTGTTAAGGTGCTACAAGAAGGTATTCCTAGTGAAACTATTGATGATTCCTTTTTACAATATGCAGAAGTTGAAGCTGTTGTTAGATTCTTTTAAGGATTATTCTACCAGTCTAGAAGAGAAATTAGAAAAAGAATGGCAAAGAAGGTCAATGATAGGCTATTGATCAAAGTATTTGATTAGTGTTGCACATGGCAAGTTGCGAGGCAACTTGAGAGATGTTTAGAAGTGCTTAGAAGAAGAAAAAAAATTGTTTCAGTTTTGTTTAACATGGCCTAACTCTACAAGGAGAATAAAAGACCAAATAAAATCAATAAAGTCACAAATTGCTCAGGCCTCTGGTGTATATGATCTAGAAAATGATGCAGATGGTGTGGCAATGGAAACAATAAATAATTTACATGGATAGTTCTTCCTACTACAAGAAAAAAAAATAGAAGATCATTATGCAATACAGTCATCTTAGAGACTTGGTGAGTGCAAAGCTTACATATTTGACTAGAGTGTTAGCAAATGCATATAAGGTGGTGCAGAAGAATCTAGTTCTCAGTACCCCAAATGAAGGAGAAGATCTCCCTATTTAGTTTGAGAATTAGTGCAATAAACTTTCCTTCACCAAGAAGGATTGGGAGATAGGAAAGAAGGACTGGGAGGCACACCTTGCAAAATTGAAGGTGTCTAACAAGGGTATTTTACCCTTTGATAGTTGAAGGTGTACATTTCTATTTTGCTTATGTAGTTTTTGATTCTTATGTATATATGTATAATTAGTGGACAATGTTAAAGTACATTTTTTATCATTTTGGATGGATAACATTATTAGGGGGAGAAACTTGATATTTCCTAAGGAAAATATTGTTGGAGAAATATGTTGCATAGTAAGGGGGAGTTACTCTCATATGTATATACCTATGTCAGTTAAAGGGGAGTAGTTTGAAAAGTCTGATATTATGGTCCCTTTTCCCTTGATGTCAAAAGGGGAGAGTAGTAAAGGTGGAGATTAGTTGGAGTATTTTCAGAAGTTTTGGTTTTGAAGATTGAGAGCATGCTGCCATCAATGACAAAGGGGGATATTGTTCAATATTTGGGTTGTTGGAAACATGAGCACGATGATGTATAGTGTGGGGAGATTGTTGAATGGAGATATTGTTGAACATTGGTAAGCATGATAGTGTATGGTGTTACCATTGATGGAAACCCATTATGGAGATATAGTAGTGTTGGTCTGAAGAAGATCAAATGTTTTACAAATTTGTCTAAGTCCTGGTGTACACTTTTCAATGTTTAGTGAGCTAGTTTTGAAATCCACATTGCTCCACTATGAAAAATATAGTCACATTGTTTTGAGGTAATGTTGGTGCATGTTGAGGGTATTTAAATCCAAAGATTTAGGATTGTATTTCTTCCACAACTAAAGATAATGTTGACAAAGTATCAGCTTTGTAATGATAGTATTACTAGTACATGGTGAATGTTGGGATGCTCCACAGTCAAACGTAGATGAATATTTTTCTATTTGGTTTTGAGGAAGTGTTTGAGGATGTCAAAATTATGTGTGCTCCAAGTGGAAAGTTTTTTTGTCGTTTTCATGTTGAGTTGAGAGTGAATAGTTGGTTCATTCATTTGCTTCACTAGTTTTGTTATATGGGGTTGACCTAAAGGTTTTGGGGTCATGTGGAGTTGAGGTATGTAAGGAGAAAGTTTATGGGAGTGATTGTGGGTCATTCCTACCTATTTTGGAGGTGTACAAATTTTGGTTTATTCTGCAAGGCACATGTGTTAGTGTTTGGAGCCGACAGGTAATGTGGTGCATAGTACATCTAATTAGGCTGACCTAATTAATGTTTTGGATAGTTGCAGTATATATACAAGGTTGATTCATGATGCAAATGTGTGGAAAGTGTGTTAACTCAATTTTTTGAGCTTCAGTGGAACTGTATCTTCAGCATATGTCACATGCATCGTTAGCAATTCAACTTTGGAAATGAGCCACCCTTTCTTCTAACTCTTTCTATTTTGGTCAATGAGCCTTTTGGAAATGAGCCATCGACAATGAGTCATTCTCTCTTTTCTAGAAAGTGAGTCCTTGGATAGTGAGTTCACTTTTTTGTGTCAAACATTGTAACCGATTATAATATATTGTGAGCTAATCCTCACTATGGTTTTTCCATTTCAAAATTTTTCCACGCAAATATGGTGTTCTTGTGGTCCTTGATGTGATTCATTCTTTATATGTTCCTTTCATTTACTGCAATTTAAATATGGTTCTTTGAATGGATGTTTGAATTGACAAAGTTAATGAGTTTTAGGGAATACTATTTCAACCCCCTCTTAGTATTCTGGGTGTTCAACATTCTGGATTTTCATGCAAGGTGTGTGCCCTTGGTATCCTTGTGTTGTACATGGATTAACCACCTCTCATGAATTGATTAAATTTGGCAGTTGTATCAAGAATTAACAAGTCAAACTTTTGGTGCAATGAAAACCATCTTTACAACAATTGGTATTAGAACCTGGGTCATGGGTTTGAACCCCTCGCTTGCATTGAGGAGATTGTTACAAGGTGTGCACCCTTGGTCTCCTTTATTGAATGCACAAGACAACTAAGCTTATGGGGTGAATTATTTGTACCTTAAAACTTCAAAACCCTCACAAACACTCAAATCCATATTAATTCAATTAACCCTTAATTTGTTAGAATGATTTATCATGAAAGCAGATAACAAAAAAAAAATCAATGCAACACCATACACAATGAAACACCATATTTACATGGAAAACCCAAGATGGGAAAAACTACAGTGAGGATTAGCTCACAATATAAAGTAAAATCAACATCGATTACAAAGGGCTCACTGTCAGAGCGCTCACTTCCAAGGAGAAAGAAAGGTTCACTTCCAAAGGCTCACTAGTGCCCATAAGAAAGAAAGGATCACTACCAAAGGATCATTGTCAGAATAGAAAATAAGATAGAGAGGAAAGTTACAATGATAAATTCAATAGAGAATTCCACCACACCATCACCAACACCTTTGTAGTCTCATTGAAGAATTGTAGACACCTTTTGATCATTGCATTTAGTAATCTAACACATGAAAGCTCATAATGCACTTCTTAGATTCATACCTTACTACTCTACAATTTGCATCACTCACATCATGCTCATATATCTCATCAACCCTCAACAACTCATCACTTATTTATACCATCTTCAACCTTGAAAACATTCTCCAAGGTCGGCTATGCACCTCAATCGTGCAAATTTAAATTAGGTCAGCACCAAAATATTCCCATGATGGAAAGGAATGAAGGCAGACCACCACACACCTTATTTAGGACCTAAATCCATCCATACATGCCACACCACACTGCCACAAACATTGAAGAAACTTCACAAGTAGTGTAAACACCCAAGGTTAGTTGAACTTGTGTTAACACCATTAAAACTTAAGTGCACACTTCCTCAAATCCAAAGAAAAATTGTGGAAAACAAATTCCACTTGAACACAATTTGGAATATTCAACTAACACCTTGAAATTCAACAAATTCCTTTCCATCAAATTTCACTTGAAGAATGTACACACCTAGTTCATTCAAACAACTCTTCCATACACTGTAACCTAACAAACCAACTTTCGAAGCACCAAACTTTAAACCACTTCAACAAAAGAAAGATACAAACACCATCAACATACTTCTAGATCCACAAGACCTAAAAATACTCTAAGGAGAAATGTGGAGCAAAGAAATTTCTCCCAAACACCTCTGTAATACATAGTTTACACACTGATGAACACAACTTCCCCTACACAATGATACAACACACCAAATTTTGAATATAACATCTCTAAAAACCTCTAACCAACATATTCAAAACATGCAAATAGATCTTCAACCTAGAAGAAATGCGGAGCAAAACCAAAATGCTACACTTCAATGCAGAACACAAGTACAACACACTATTTCCTCTTTTATTGAATTTTTCTCAAAATCACTTGGAAACCAAGTACGAGAAACACATTCTCGATATATTCAACATTTCCTTATCACCACCAAGCCAACTACAATATAGCAACTCAACCATACATCCATATATAGGAGCTTATCAAAGCAACACTAGAGGTTGACATTAGTAGCTTATTAATGACAACATAATGTTGTTGCAAGTATGGGCTAGTCTGGTGGTGTTGTCATTGATGTTGTCATTGATGTCAACACTATTCAGTATGTTGCATATTGTACATGTATAGTTGAGATGTTTCTGAGATGTTATGAGTACATGAAGCTATCTTATATGGTTGTAGATGTGTTGTGTTGATGAGTTTTCCAAGTGCTTTTGAGAAAATTAATAAAGAAGAGAAGTCAGAGTGATGAATGTGTTCAGATTGTACTCTGGTATGTGCTTCATGTTTTTGTTGTATTGATCCTATGTCTATGTGATTCTGAAGTTTTCATTACAATGATCTGATGGTGATATATTTTGAGTTTCAGTTTCTGGTGAGATGGTATGTGAAAGTTGTGTCCACTGATACGTGTGTTCTATCGACAAAGTTGATCTTCTATGGACTGGGAGAAATGTTTCTACTCCGCAGTCCTCTGCTAGTTTGTTTTAGATCTTGTAGATCTGGGATATGTCTTGTGAAGGTCTTTTATGTACTTTGACAAAGAGGTTTGAAGTTTGGTGATCTAGAAGTCATGTTTCAGTGTTTCGGTGTGAGTTTATATAGTCTGGATGGACTGGTGAAAGGTGTTCAGTGTATGAAGTATATTCTTTTGTTGTGGACGTATTTGAAGAAGTCTGAGATGAAGTCTCATGAATATTGAAGTGTGTTGAGGTGTATGCATGTCATCTTCATGTTCGAAAGCGTGTGCATCATTGTTCATTTGTGTTTTCATTAGGTTTGGCTGACCTAGTGTTTACACTTCCTTCAAAGAATAAAAAATAATTAAGGAAGCATTTGGTTGATTTGAGAATGTTATTTTTTGATCTTGAAAAATAATTTTATTGGTCCACACTTATTCCTTTCCACCATGGGAATTTTGAGTTGCCAACCTAATTTGAATTTATGAAATGGGTTATTTGTGGCTGACCTTAGCAAATGCTTCTAAGGTTGAGAATGGTATAAAAGTAAGATGAATTGTGAAGAGTTGTATGACAGAGTGATGCCAAGTGACGAAAGTGTGCCACAAATCATAAGAGTAGAAGTGTGTGTGAGTGAGTTGTGATAGAAATTTTTTAGTTTGTTGATGTTGGACTCAAGGAACATTGAGAGGGGGGGGTGAATCAATGTTAAGCAAAATTTAACTTTCAATTCTAATCATAAACCATTCACAAAATTTAAACTGAAATAGACATGCAAGCACATTAAAGAAACAATCAAAACACCATAACACCAATATTTTTTACGTGGAAACCCTGTTAGGGGGAAAACCATGGTGGAGATTAATCCACAATTTATATACTTTGTTAAAAGTATGAAGAAAAGGGAATGCACATGCATTCAAGCACACTGCCTAGAGCTCACTGCTCAAAATATGAAAGGATCACTGCCTTACAAAATGTTTGTGATTACAATAAAAGATTGAACTGAGAATATAACATCTACAAATTCCTGGTTTTAGTTTTGGTGAAGCTCATGAATCAAGTTCTAGACCTTCTATCAGAATCTGCACTTCGCTCTGCTCTTTCACCAAATCCTCTTCTACACCAGCAAAATTCACTCATCTAATCTTCTGATATTTGCACATACATCTACTATGCTCTTCCTACACATACATATATAATGAATTTCCCGAACTTGCATATATATATCCACTAGCAAGAATTCAGCCGTTATATGTTGACTTTAAACAAAATATAAAATATTCTCCACATGTCGGCTCAGATCATGAACAATTTATGATGCACACCCACACAAGTTGGCCAAACCATAGCTGGGACCCCAAAAAAATTCTCGAACATAGAAACATTTAAACAACTACTCCTTATACATCTGCGACATGCTACATTCATTAAGTCGACCACAATGAGAAAATAAATAGAAAATCATTCTACTGGATCTCCAAGCTTGTACACCGATTAATGCAACATCAAAAATCTTGACAATGAGATAACATATATGCTTAACAACCTATCCTAAGGATCCACAACTCAAAAAGATGATCCAATGAAGCATATAGATTGACATATTACCTAGATACCATGTTCTTCCTGCTTTCTGTTGGTAATACTTTGTTCTTTACTTTATCTGTCAGTATGAATAAATTTTGATCTGCGGACCAAAATAATGACTTCATTTGCCATCAATGACAACACTAGAAGCCATAAACAATCTCCCCAATCCATATTCCAACAATCTCCCCCTTTGGCATTGATGGAAACACTTAGTGAAAAATGACTAAGTGTCAAAACCAAAACTCAAAAATTCAAAACACAACAAAACACTACTCCCCCTTAGAATGTCAAGGAATTTTTCACTACATTCGATCCCCCTTTGACATCAATGACAAAACTTTACTGCTCTCTATCCTTTTGCTAAAATTTTCACTGCACTCTCTCTCCCTTTGTTGATGCAAAAAAATGATCAAAACTTGAAAAATTACAACTACTGCACAAATCAGAAAATTATTTTATACTTATCTTTCATCTCCGGAAGAAATTTATTCCAAGCATCTACTACAATCCTAATAATTATTATCAAACTATTTTTTTTAATGCCTTGTTGATGATCTGGACGAGGAATTTTGGAATTGTAATCGCTTCTTCCAACTTCTCTTCTTTCCTCAAAACCTCAATTAGCTGCTCCAATCTGCATTCAGTTTGATCCTTCACTTTCCAGAAAGTGTCCATAAGAATGTTTCTGGCAAAGTGAACCTTTGCATTCTTAGTATGCAACTCCTAAATCCTTTTCTTGATTGCACCATCCTAGTCTTGAAGCATATTGTAATCCTGACCAACTTTATTCAACTCACTTTCAATCTGCTCCAACTTATCTTTGTATTTACCAACCACATGAGGCCACCGAAGGAAATAATTGTAGATGTTATTTGCTGAGTTTATGCACTACTTTAACACATTCATTTTCCTTTTCAATTTGGTAAGGGATAGCCTAAACTGCTCCTTCAAATGTAGAATTATTTCTTCCTCTTTCCTATCTTAAGGCTCAGAGGCCATAGCCTCCCTGATACATTCAATCATTTCTTCTGGAAGTACATTTTGCAAACTTTCCAATTCAATGTTATTATGCACAAAACAACTACCTAGAGTGCTTTCAATCAGGTCCTGCTCATATGAGGGTCCATCTTACCATATGTCAACAATCTTCTACATTCCATCTTCCTCCTGAACAATCTGTAGTATCTTTGTTTTGAATAAAGCACCTTCTTCATTGCTTCTATCTGCTATTATTACATCTGGCTCAACTGATTCTGGTTCATCTCTTGGAGTGTATTCATCTGAGTCTTCATCTGGTATATCCAAAATTATATGCTCTTTTCCTTTTCCTTCAAGTTTAGGAGACTTGTGTGCCGGAGGAGTGTCATCAGCAAATTCTAGAGCCCTTTTATGCTTCCTTTCCATTTTACCAGGCGAGGATCCAACTTCAAGTGCTTTTGTCGAAAAGGAAGTACTAACTTCTCCAAATTTCCCCAACAACTCTCTAAAGAAATTTGCATAAACTTGCTCACAATTTTCTAGAGTATTAGAATGTTCAAAAATTTGCTTACAAACCGGTTTATTTTCCTTCCATACCACATTATCATGTTGAGGAAAGCAATTCAGAAAGTACATCAAGATACATATGATCAAAGTGCCAAACCTGAAGGGGTAATCTACATGCTTTGTTAATTGCACATTCTCCATCAATTGTTCTTTTAGCAAACTGCACAGATCAAAGTCTTGATCCTCCATTATCATTTTGTGAGAAATGTAAACTACACCTGTCAAGGTTGTGCCTTCCTTGTTTCTGAAGAAAAATTTATATGAAATCCCATGTGTAATGTACCTTGTTATCGGATCTTTGATTGTCGAAATTATCAGAGCCCTTTGATTTTTTGTTACTTCGGTTAGGGTTTTGACTTCCTTGTTCCGAATTGACTTCTTTTTTGGAATATCCCCAACATTACACAATCCAGTTAAATTTATGATAACCTCTTTTGAAATGTGATAGGGTTTATCCAGAGTGAGAGTGTTCTCATTCAATCTAATCAAGATAAACCTAACAACTTCTGTGTTGTCAAAATAAGGAAATTTATTCCAAATGTCCAAACTTCTATGTTTTGCACCTTCAAGCCACTTCAATTCATCGATCGGCAACATATTTCTTACATCCATGATCTTGATACTACTATATTCATCCAAACTCATGATTCCTTTGATTTTCTTCATTTTACTTTCCATACCAAACAAGGTTTTTCTACCGAGCATAAAATTAGAAATTCTACGAGCAACTGAAATACCTGATGAATTCATCGACAAATTGACTTGACTCCTTCAAAATTCTACTGCAAAGGCTCTCCTTCTATTCTTCTTCAATGCAAGGTGATAAATGAGGGTTCCAAATATCCTTTTATAACTTGCACACCTAACCCTTTTAGCCACATTAAATATTTTTCCCTAGGAGTTCTGGTTACTTTCTTTTCTCAGACAACAAGAGAAGAATTCATCTACGGACCTTCTAGATCTCGAATTCCTACACAAATGATCATGGACACATTTGAAGACTGATGGCACAACTACTAAAAAATTCATGCATTTCGGTACCAACTACTGACAGGGGGACAAAGGATTTTCTTGAAAAACTCCCCCTAGGCCAATGACCTAAGATCAATTTCTGGAGGAATTACTAAAGGATGCTTCTGGTATGGGCTTATTAGATCCACTCTTCTTTATCCATCTTTTTTTCATCTGATCTCTTATCTCTTCCATAGTCACTTTTCCTTTTCCTTTGTCATCTTTCTATGAAATTCTTCCTTTGTATACCAGACCTCTTTTATCCATGTTTTTGTTCCTACAAAATCTTGCAATGTGACCAAATCTATTGCAATTGTAACACACCAGATTTCTTTGTCTAAACCATTCATTCCATTTATTTTCCCTTGATATGAATTGATTAACAGTATGCCAAAATCCTCCATAGGTATAGCAATTAACATTCCTTACACTGACAGACATACTTCTGCATTCAATTGACTTATAAACAAACTTATCACAACTAAAACACTGACCGAGAAATGATGGTCTGGTTGAATTTATTTTACTTCTACACTGAGAAGCCATATGACCAAATTTATTACAAGAAAAGCAATAACCATTAAACTTCTAAGCATTGGGTTGTCTTACCAGATACCTTCTGCCTTTGTTCATCTGATTTCTTTGTCTGGGATCCTTGTCTGGGATCGTTGAGTTCAGATCCGAAGCTTTCTTCCTTATCATAGCGAAGACCTCGCTTATCATTTGTATCCTTATGTCCTTTAGTCAGCTCATCAAGCTTAGCAGGACTGATCCTAAACTTCTCCTTGTATTCATTTGCAGTAGTGAGTTCATCTCTAAGAATAACTATCTATCTTTCAAGCTCTTGTTCATTATTTTTGGATTGTTGCAGTTCAATCTCCAGCTGAATGAATCCATTATTGACTCTGTTACATTCTTCAGATTTTTCTTTTAAGGACTGGGAAATATTTTCCTCATTCTTCTTTCTTTCTTCAATTTCCTTAGCTTGATCGCCATAGATTCCATCTCAAGCTTTAGAGTAGCATTGTTCCTAGCAAGTTTTTCACATTCTTCAGTTATTTCTTTTAGGTTCTGATTCAAGTGAAAATGTTTGAAGCTTTTATTCTCTTTCTGCTTCAACTGATCACAAAGTTTCTTCCTCTTTTCTCTTGACTCATTGATTTTATCCTTCAATGATTGAATGAATTTTTGGGCATCCACAAGATTTTATTTTAATTGCATGACTTCTACTTTAGACTAATCAAGATCATCAAATGCCACCATAAGTTGTTGTTGAAGACCACCAGAGTCCATTGTATTTCATGATCCACATCAAGTTGTTAAACTTTCTGTAGAGGAACCTGCTCTGATACCAATTGTTGGACTCAAGGAACACTGAGAGGGGGGGTGAATCAGTGTTAAGAAAAATTTAACTTTCAATTTTGATCATAAACCATTCACAACATTTAAACTAAAATATACATGCAAGCACATTAAAGAAACAATTAAAACACCATAACACCAATATTTTTATGTGGAAACCTTGTTAGGGGAAAAACCATGGTGGAGATTAATCCACAATTTATATACTTTGTTAAAAGTATGAAGAAAAGGGAATGCACATGCATTCAGGCACACTGCCTAGAGCTCACTGCTCAAAATAAGAAAGGCTCACTACCTTACAAATGTTTGTGATTGCAATAAAAGATTGAACTGAGAAGATAGCATCTACAAATGCCTGGTTTCAATTCCGATGAAGCTCATGAATCAAGTTCTGGACCTTCTGTCAAACTCTGCACTTCGCTCTTCTCTTTCACCAAATCCTCTTCTACACCAGCAAAATTCACTCAACTGATCTTCTAATATTTTCACATACATCTGCTCTACTCTCCCTATGCATACATATATAATTAATTTCCTGAACTTGCATATATATATCCACTAACAAGAATTCATCTGTTATATGTCGACTTCAAACAAAATATAAATTATTCTCCATATGTCGGCTCAGATCATGAACACTGTATGATGTGCACCCACACAAGTTAGCCAAACCATAGCTAGGACCCAAAACAAAATTCTCGAACATAGAAACATTTAAACAACTACTCCTTATACATCTGTGACACACTACATTCATTAAGTCGGCCACAATGGGGAAATAAACAAAAAATCATTCTACCAGATCTCCAAGCTCATACACCGATTAATGCAACATCACAAATCTTGAAAATGAGATAACATATAGCTTAACCACCTATCCTAGGGATCCACAACTCAAAAATATGATCCAGTGAAGCATACAGATCAACATATTACCCAGATACCCTGTTCTTCCTACTTTCTATCGGTAATACTTTGTTCTTTACTTTATCTGTTGGTATGAATAAATTTTGATCTGCGGACCAAAATAATGACTTCAGTTTCCATCAATGACAACACTAGAAGCCATATGCCAATAGTTGAAGGCAGTGAGCTGAAGGTTTCTACAATCCTTCGAATGAGCTTTAATTATTGTGGTGGATCTTTTGTTCTCTTTTGTATCTGTAGGTAGTGAGCCTCCCTGTCATACAATGAGTCCTTTGTAGGTAGTGAGCCTTTGTATTTGGATAGTGAGTCCTCTTCTAGGAAGTGAGCCTCTATATTCAATTTTATAATCTTTATATTGTGAGTTAACCCTCACTGTGGTTTTTCCCTTGTTGGGTTTTCCACGTAAAAATATGGTGTTCATTGTGTTGATTTACATTATGTTATTTGTGTTTCATGCTCATATTTAATAACATAATAGTGTGGTTGAAGAATTGATAAGTGATCAAGTCTTAAGTTTAAACTTGTGTGACAACTGATTCACCCCCCCTCTTTGTTTTCTTGTACCTATTTAACAATTGGTATTAGAGCATTTGGTTCCTTGTGTAGAGCTTAACCGCTTAAGGAAGATCCGATGGCACACAAGTTGGAAATCCCTATGTTCGATGGAACTGACTACAATGATTGGAAGGGTCAGATGAGAGGATATATTATCTCTCTTGGTTTCAATACCTGGAAGGCTGTAGAGACAAACTATACACCTCTGTCTGGTGGTGCTAATTCTGCAGATGAGATCTCTGCTTATGAAGAAAATGAGAAGGTGAAGTATCTGATTTGCAGTGGTTTATCTAAAAATGAGCGAGTTAAGGTTAATTCTCTGGATATTGCATATGAAGTCTCAAAGAAGTTGGAAGACATGTATGAAGGAAATGAAAGGTGAAATTGACAAAGAGGTTGGTGGCAAAGTGTAGATTTGTGAACCTGAAGATGGAAGATGGTGAATAATTTACAAGTTTCTTTCAGAGAGTTGAAGTGGAAGAAAATGAAGTTAGAAATCAAGGAGGAAAATTATCAGATGAAGATATAATCGAGAAGATCCTGATCACTTTACCAAAATGTTATAGCGACAAGGTCTTTGTTATTGAAGAAATGTATGATCCTAAGAAGTACACTCTAGAAGAGTTATTTGGCACCCTGCAAGCATTTGAGATAAGGAATTTTTGGAAAGATGACAAGACAGAAGAGAAGAAAAAAATTGTATTTAAGGCTTTGAAGATTGAAGAACTGGATAGTGATGATGAAGAGTTGGAAGCAAAATTCACCAGGAAATTGAAGAAAGGCATTGAAAAATATAAAGATATGTTACCCTTTAAATGTTTCAATTGTGGTAACATCGGTCATTATGCTTTGAGATGTCCAAATAGGGCTACACATAAAAAGAATAAGGATAAGGATAGGAAGGATAAGAAGTATAATAAGTTGTATTATGTTAAGGAAGAGGCGGGTATTTCTAATGATGAATCTGACAACGAGGTTGATGATAGTGAATGATTATTCTTAGCTTTGTAAAATAAATATATATCCACTAACTCTGGAAAAGGTGTAAGTAAGAAGGCTCTGAAGGTTAAGAAGAATATGATGGAAACTACCTTGGTTACCACTTTTCATGTAAGACAGGATGAAGACTATTGGGTAATTGATAGTGGATGTTCAAATCATATGACCGGAGATAAGAGTAAGTTCACTAAACTTGAAAAATATGATGGTGGTTTAGTTATGTTCAGTGATGATTCAAAAGCTAAGATCTGTGGTAAAGGTTCAATTAGTTTTGATGGAGTAGACAATAATGATGATGTATATTATGTGAAGGGTTTGAGGCATAACCTTCTGAGTGTAGGTCAGATGTGTAGCAATGGTTTTAAACTTGTGTTTCAGAACAATACCTATAAAATTAGAAAAGGATCCGAAAATGGAGATATGATTGTTGCTAGAAGAACTCATGAAAACATCTATTAGTTGAAGGGAGTTGATGGTCATTTTCTTGTATCTCAAATCAATGAAAGTTGGTTATGACATTGAAGAATGGGATATGTGAATTTTGATAAGCTGGTGAAGATCAGTGCAAAGGAGATTGTTCGAGGGTTTCCTAGAATCACAAGACCTGCTAATGCTATTTGTAGAAGTTGTCAATTGGGGAAGCAAACAAAATGTAGCTTTAAGGGAAAAGAGAATTCTACTACCGAAATGTTGGAGTTAGTTCACACTGATCTCTGTGGTCTGACTAGGACTGGAATCCTGAATGGAGATAGGTACTCTATGTTGCTTATTGATGATTATACTTGAATGACATGGGTTACATTTCTTAGAGAAAAGACTCAGGCTCTGGATAGGTTTAAGGCATTCAAAGAAAGAGTGGAGAATGAAGTAAATCTGAAAATCAAGTGTTTGAGATCTAATAGAGGTGGTGAATTCACTTCTGGTGAATTTAATGCATTCTATGAGAAGCATGGCATAAAAAGATAGTTTTCTGCTATGAGAACCTCACACTAGAATGGAGTAATTGAAAGGAAAAATAGGATAGTAGAGTAAGCTACTAGAACTATGATGAAATAGTCCAATGTACCAGATGTATATTAGACAGAAGTGATACATACTATTGTTTATGTTCTTAATAGAGTTCAGATCAGACACAACAACACAAAGACACCTTTTGAGTTATGGACTGGTAAGACTCCTACTAAAAATATTTTAAGGTATTTGGAAGTAGATGTTATATTAAAAGGGATGATGAAAATCTTGGAAAGTTTGATGCTAGATGTGATGAAGGAATATTTCTTGGATACTCTACCACCAACAATGCATACAAATGTTTTAACAATATATTGAGGAAGATTATTGAAAGTGCTAATGTGAAAGTTGATGAAGACATACACTGACCTATTGAGATAAGTGAAGTTGAACCTAATGATCCTATTTGTGGACATGTACCAGAGGAGAATAAAGAGAAGGAAGAAGAAGAGAAAGAAGAAGAACAACAAGTGGAAGAAGAAGAAGAAGAAGAAGAAGAAGAGAATGAGTCTGAACCTATTGTAAGGACTCCTAAATATGTATAGAAGAATCATCTGGAAGATTAGATAATTTGAGACAAGAGTGAACGTGTGAAGACAAGAAGCAAAGTTGCAGCTGAGGTAAATTTGTGTTTACTTTCTAAAATAGAACCTAAATCTGTAAAAGAAGCATGTGAAGATGAAAGTTGGATTAGAGCTATGAAAGAGGAATTGCAGCAGATAGAAAAGAATCAGACATGGGAAATAGTCCCTAGGCTTGTTAACAAAAATGTGATTTGCTCAAAATGGTTGTTCTAGAACAAGCTAAATGAAAATGGAGAATTAGTAAGGAATAAGGAAAGACTGGTATGCAAATGATATTCACAAGTTGAAGGTATAGATTTTGAAGAAACATTCACCCCTATGGCCAAAATGAAAGCTATCAGAATGTTTTTGGAATTTTCTACACACAAGGACTTCAAAGAATATCATATGGATATTAAGTCATTATTTCTAAATGGTGAGTTGGAGGATGAAGTGTATATGGAGAAACCTAAAGGGTTTTAGTTATCTAACAAATCGGGCATGGTTTGTAAATTGAAGAAGGCAGTGTATGGACTGAAGCAAGCTCCCAGAGCCCGGTATGAAAGATTGGATAGATACTTGACAAAGCAAGGATTCAACAAGGGTTCTACTAACAACAATCTTTACTTTAAGGTACAAGGTAACAAAATGTTGATAGTAGTTGTGTATGTTGATGATATCATTTTTGGTGGAAATGAAGGCATGCGTAAAAAGTTTGCTGAAGAGATGCAGAAGGAATTTGAGATTTCTATGATTGTTGAATTTCTTTCTTGGTCTACAAGTGAATCAAATTGACAAAGGGATATTCATTTCACAATCTAAGTATGTAAAAGAACTATTGAAGAAGGTTGGGATGGATGATTCCAAACCAGTGTGTACCCCTATGGTAGCGGATGCAAAATTGAGCAAGGATGATAAATCTGCTAAGACTGATCAGAACAAATATAGATCCATGATTGGAGGACTGTTGTACCTTACTGCTACTAGACCAAATATTATGCATGCAGTGTGTTTAGTTGTTATATTTCAAGTAGACCCTAGGAATCGCATGTCATAGCTATTAAGGGGATATTTAGATATCTTAAAGGTACACCAGATTATGGACTATGGTATCCTAAGAATGATAATTTCACCTTGAATTCTTATACAGATGTTGATTGGGCCGAATGTGTAGATGAACGAAAGAGTACCAATGGTGGCGCTTTCTTTCTTGGTGGAAGGTTAGTTTCATGGTTGAGTGAAAAGCAAGACTCGGTTTCTTTATCCACAGTAAAGGAAAAATATATTGTTGTAGTACCCTACTACACACAAGTTCTATGGATGAAGCAAACTCTGAAGGACATTGGAATGGTATGTGATGAGCCTATTTCTATTTTATGTGACAATACAAGTGCAATAAACATTTTGAAGAACCTGGTTATGCATTCCAGAACAAAACACATATCTATCAAGTATCATTTTATGAGAGAAAAAGTGCTAGAGAATGAGGTTAGATTGGAGTATGCGATTACAAAGGAACAAATTGCAGACATATTTACTAAGGCTCTTTCAAAGGATACTTTTGAGCATCTTAGGGAGAGGTTGGGGGTCATTGGACCTCTAAACTAGGTGCAAATGAAGGTGCATTAGTCCAGTGAATTCATAGATTCTTCATTTATCTAGACTGATAAATGGGTCTACTCTGTAGGGGGAGTAGAAAAGGTTTTCATTGTTGTAGGATGGGTGTACTCCTAAGGGGGAGTAATCAGAGCAGTTGTTCTTTTCCATTGATGTCAAAGGGGGAGAGAAATTCATGTGAAAAAAAGTTGTAGTAGAAGAGAAGATGTTCTCCCAAAATATTGTGTAAGTTGTTATCTTTGATGGTTTTTCACACCATCTGTTGCCATCAATGACAAAGGGGGAGATTGTTGCAAGTATGGGCTAGTCTGGTGGTGTTGTCATTGATGTCAACACTGTTCAGTATGTTGTAGATTGTACATGTATAGTTGAGATGTTGTTGAGATGTTGTGAGTACATGGAGCTATCTTATATGGTTGCAAATGTGTTGTGTTGATGAGTTTTCCATGTGCTTTTGAGAAAATTAATAAAGAAGAGAAGTTAGAGTGATGAATGTGTTCAAATTGTGCTATGGTATGTCTCCACATTTCTTCTATGTTGATCCTATGTCTGTGTAGTTCTGAAGTTTTCATTATGGTGATTTGATGGTAATATATTCTGAGTTTCAGTTTCTGGTGAGATGGTAGGTTAAAGTTGTGACCACTAGTACGTGTGTTCTACTGGAAGAGTTGATCTTCTGTGGACTGGGAGAAATGTTTCTACTCTGTAGTCCTTCACTAGTTTGTTTCAGATCTTACAGATCTGGGATATGTCTTGTGAAGGTCTTTTTTGTGCTTTGGCAAAGAGGTTTGAAGTTTGCTGATCCAAAAGTCATGTTTCATTGTTTCAGTGTGAGTTTATATAGTCTAGATGGACTGGTGAAAGGTGTTCAGTGTATGAAGTATATTTTTTTGTTGTGAACGTATCTAAATAATTCTGAGATGAAGTCTCATGAATATTGAAGCATGTTCAAGTGTTTGCATGTCATCTTTGTGTTGGGAAGCGTGTACATCATTTTCATTTGTGTTTTCATTAGGTTTGGCCGACCTGGTGTTTACACTTCATTCGAAGAATAAAAATTAATTAAGGAAGCATGTGGTTGATTTGAGAATGTTATTTTTTGATCTTGAAAAATAATTTTATTGGTCCACTCTTATTCCTTTCCACCATGGGAATTTTGAGTTGCCAACCTAATTTGAATTTATGAAATGGGTTATTTGTGGCCAACCTTGGCAAATGCTTCTAAGGTTGAGAATGCTATAAAAGCAAGACAAATTGTGAAGAGTTGTATGACAGAGTGATGCAAAGTGATGAAAGTGTGCCACAAATAATAAGAGAAGAAGTGTGTTTGAGGGAGTTGTGACAACATTTTTTTAGTGTGTTGAAGGCAGTGAACTAAAGTTTTCTGCAATCCTACGAATGAGCTTTAATTGCTATGGTGGATCTTTTTTTTTTTTTGTATCTATAGGCAATGAGCCTCCCTATCGAACAATGAGTCCTTTATAGGTAGTGAGCCTTTGTATTTGGGCAGTGAGTCCTTTGTAGGAAGTGAGCCTTTGTATTTGGATAGTGAGTCCTCTTCTGGGCAGTGATTCCTTAGCAATGAGCCTCTGTATTCAGTTTTATAATCTTTATATTTTGAGTTAACCCTCACAATGGGTTTTCCACGTAAAAATCTGGTGTTCATTGTGTTGATTTATTTTTTGTTATTTGTGTTTCATGCTCATATTTAATAACAAAATAGTGTGGTTGAAGAATTGATAAATGATAAAGTTTTAAGTTTGAACTTGTGTGACAACTGATTCACCCCCCCTCTTAGTTGTCCTGCGCATGTTTAACAAATGCAACTAATTAAAGAATCATTAGAGACAACACAAAATCAATACCAACTGCATTTCCTTGAAACAAATTCCTTCTCATACAATTGAAACTAATGACAACACAGAAGCTTGTTGACATCAATTACAACACATACTTGCAACATCCTTGGGTTTGTGGCATGGCTTATCCACCTCCCATGGATTCATTAACTCTGGCAGTCATATTCGGTATTAACATGTTGATCTTTTGTTGCAATGAAAACTATCTTTACAACAAACAATTTATTTCTTTATGGTTTTATTGATTTTTTGTTTTTTTATTTTTAGTATTATTATGTCGAACCACCTAGTGGTGCTAATGTGGACGTTTCTATAATGATGTTTTAATGATGTCCTACCTTGAGGAGTTGCTTTTCAAAGATATGAGTGATTGTATAGAACTTTTGAATGTTCTTTTCATATTTTTCATTACCAAATTTAGCCTTATCTAGATTCACACATCATGATAGAGTGCTCTTAGAGTCCTTATGATAAATAGTTGCTGCTAAGACATAGTTAACATGAGAGTTAGATATTCTTAGGATTGAGAAAATTGCCTGAGGATTTGAAGCCTCATAGTCTGGATCAGGTAGTGGACTGGATAAACACTATGGAAGACATTGAACATAGTTGTATACCATGTGTTGTTTCCCAGAATGTGGGTAATAATTTCCATGGTGAGGAGAATCAAAGGCTAAGGTTGACAGATCAAGAAAGTGCACCAGAATGTGGACAATTAATTGATGATTGTTGTCATTTCACAAATAATCTAGATGCATGTTCAACTAGTAGTGATGAGGATGAAGAGACATAGTATGAGGACAAGAAAATGGTACCTAATTATCTTCCTTGGGATGTCAGGCTGTGAGCAAACACAAGAGGTACATGGTGAAACCTCACAAATTGACTTGGTCAGGAATAATGATGCACCAATCAATAATGGAGATAATTGTATGGCACAAATGAGGAATCAAAGGGATGAGATCGAGCTTGGTCAATCTTCTATTGACTATGATTCTTCTTATGCAATGAATATAGCATCCTTTGCTTCAAGTAGGGGGTATGTTAATAGCCTTGAAGGGGTGTGTTTCCTAGGCAGTGAGCAATTTTCTTCATGTGAAGAATTTTCTTCATGTGGATCAATTGTTATGAGTACAAATGATGAAGAGGATATTGAAAGTGTTTCTCTCTCCTCTTCAAGTGATTACACTGATTTTGAGTGCCCTGATGATCAAAGAGATTGGGATCCTAACATTGAGGAGGAAGGGATACATGTGACAATTATGAAGGTATGACAAAATCCTTTATTTGATGAGTCTTCACTAGAAGGGGAGGTCATAAATGATGATTCCTATTGGTGTAGGAGAAATTCACTTTTTGAGGAAAATTCTGATGAATTTTTGGCAAACACTACTGGTGAATATCTTGAAAAGGGTACAAAAAATAACCAAGTTGATATTGAGGTCTTTGGTTCTTCCTTTGAAGGTGTCAAATATAATTCAACAATTTACCAGTTGAATGGAGAACGTGGTAGCATAAATGTGGGTAATTTGATGAGCCAGCATGTGGATGAGAAAATTGTCACTGGCAGACACCAAGAGTGTAATCTATATTTGTTGATATTGAAATGTGATAACTACTGACATGATGAAGAAGTTGAAGACCATGATGGAAATCTTGAATGTAGTGTTGCTATTGAGGGAGATATATATGACTATGTTGATTTTACTATAGTGTCTGGTTATGTGCTTGAAAAGGTGGTTACAATGTCAACCACCCATGTTCCACATGATGAAACTTGTACTAACAGAGAAGAAATCCCATTCTTGGGTGGCCAAATGGTACATCAGGATGAGTGCATTTCTATTTGGGAAACATTATTGTGTACTAAAGAGAAGGAGCTATTTGGTGAAGTTGCATAGCATGTTAGCATTGTAGGATTGTTTGCTATATGTGAAGAGCAATTCAAATATGTAGACAACCAAAAGTACAATGTCAATCAGTATGAAGTTGCACTTGAGTTCTTTGCAGATAATTCTTTTCTTCTGGATCTTATTATGGAACTTCTTTCATCCCATGAGGACAACACATATGACAAGTAGGCTAAAGGTATACTTGATTTTGTGTTTTTCTTCCCTTATCTTGTCAAGGATTTTCCAAGTATGAGCTAGAGTGCCTATGAGGTTTTCAAATTTGATGAACAACTGGAATGTGATCCTATAATTCATGACTGTATGGAGTATGAAGGTTTTATTTTCCTAATTCAATTTGATGAGCTTAGGATGGAGAAGGTTGAGGAATGGAGAAAATTGTAGCAAATGGAATGGATACTATCAATTGTAATGGTGCTAATGGAAAAAAATTGCACAATGTACATGTTGATCCACTGCCAGTAGAGCAAGACAAAGTCTTTGAAAGAGGAAAGAATTGTCCCTAAATTTTAGGGCCCAGGGGCCTCCAGCTTATAAACCAAAGCCAACTGTTTAAAAGAGGGCTTCTAGGTAACAAACTACATTGTATATTTTGTGAATACTGTATATAGGTTGGTTTGGTGTGTTTGGTTTCTATTGTGTCTGCTTGCCTTCTCTGGGCAAGCTCCTAGGTTTTGTTTTCTACCCTGGTCTGCTTCAACCCAAGATCTGGATTCTTGCTATACCCACTGGGGGTATACATCCCCAAGCATGAGCCACTGATGGAGCTCCCCAAAAAAATTGTAATTTTTGAGTAGCCCATGGACATAATCAGCACATAAATCCCTTGTCCCCATGGTTTGGATAGGGTTTTAGCTTTGAAAACACTTTGTTCTTTTAATTCCACAGTGACATGCCTAGCTGGTTTCCTATTTTCTAAGTTGTCACTTGAGCCATCATATACGTTCTCCCACTAGCCCCTTTGGTTTAGAATGTCGGTCATCTAATTTGTCATCAACTTTGATATTTTCCTAAAGTCAGGCCTTAATATTTTCCCAAATAACTTAAGCTTAATTCATTCATTCATGAGGGTTAAATCATAATCGGCCTAACAATGGCCCCTTCTTTAATGCTAACCTTGTTGTATGTGCAGGTTTAGAGTTTTGTGACCATGGGAAATGATCTTGGTCGTACCCCACTAGATCGAAGAAGTTAAATTTTGAATGGTTACATAGTGCGAGGATAGTGAGATGAGGACGCGTTTCCTTATATGGACATGGGGCCCAGTATCCACTGTCTAGCTCACCACCTGTGGTTCTAAAATGATAATGAAGATCAAGTGTAGGGACTAATCTCTATCGTTCCCTGCTAGCTCGCACAAAAAAGGTGAACACTCATTATAGGCTGTGAGGGTTATGAGTTCATGACACATGGATTGATTCACTAGTTTATGAAGTGGGAATACTCACTGATGGGTGACATATTTACTGATTGGGACCAATGTTATTGGCTAGAGATGATTGAGCAATGAACAGTTAAAATTCAAAGGCAGTCAATGTAATGTTAGCTGTCTGATCCACCACCTTATCAAGGGATCGACGACTAACATTCAAAATAGATAAACATGCATGTGGTAGTCATTTAGTTTTACAACCAGTGAGAATTAATGGTAGGCTCTCTACAACAGTGATCAAATTGATCTTCGTGTGTGTGGATACTTAATTGCTAGTAGTCATGAAGCATGATATGTAGATTTCCATGCACTTGGGAATTAAACAATGACAATGTGGTCACCAACGAATTATGCCCAGTTCGAGCGTGTGTTTTCATTGAGTATCAATGATTTTTATCATCATATTGTTCAATAAATACAAGTTGAGAGTTGTTATTTTTTCCATCACAATCAGTTGTCGAGTCTTTTGAGTTTGTGCAGGAAGCTGAGGTTATAAGTGCAGATTCTTCGAGTTACAGGATGAGTAGTTATGGCGCTCCATTTGTTGAATTTGTAGAAGTATTGCGGTAAAGACCCAAAGCACACACACAACACTCATAAGGATGCTCATGGAAAGGAGTTTGTACTTGTTGTTACTAGGAGTAGTCACTGGTTGAAGGGCCGAGCTACGAGTTCAAAGGTGACTGGAGCAAAAGGAAAAGTTGTTGGGCCTTCAAGCAGGATTCAAAGGAAAATTTGATATGGTTGAGTTTCCTATGGAAGATAGAACTCTCCCATTCCTATCTCTGATAGCTCATCTGATAGTGAGACTGAAATAGATTTGAGATATCAACAATATCTTGTAATTCTGAACTAGCTAGCTCCATCAGGGGAAGAGGTGATCATAGTTCCTCCCATTACTGTGAAGACTCCAAGTGGACATGAGTACTTAATGGCTGGAAAGGATAAGAATGAAGAATAAGTTGTGGTACATTTCAATCTAGAAGCTTGTTTGCTCCCTTGTTATAAAAGGGAATTCATGGCTCATTTGTAGGGGTCTAGTCTTTTGAATCTTTAGGTCCAATATACGCAAAGGGTAGAAATTAGAAAGAATACCAGTAAATAGAATAGTCGAATTGTCTTGGCTTTTGAAATATGCATATGTAAATCTTAAATAGTTATATAGAAATTATTGATATCGAAACAAATCTTATGCATAAGGCATGTACTCTCCTTTGTAAATCGTCTTGCAAATTTTGAATGAAATATCAAGCATATTTTGTTCATCTTCAAATACTTTGTTTGAATGCATGCTCTTATTTCTACTTTGGTTCAAGGAATCAATTAGATGCTTAAGTGAGGTCATGAATTTGTGAGGATTTATAGAGGATTTGATAAGAAGTGATGCTTTAAGTACAGCGAGTTTTCATAATGTAAGGCCTTATGAAAATAGTCCAAAATTATCAGAGTTAAATAATTTCTATATAACTGATTGTAAGAGTGTGACTCCATTTCCCAATTGATGAAGACACTAGTCTATTTGTCAGGGTATTTGACAATTGAAGGATAATAACAGTATATCCGATCATGGATTCAGGGTTAGAACATTAATCTCTTAAAATTT
>VDFB02252039.1:0-27438 GCA_007258455.2 Sequoia sempervirens | reverse complement strand
GTGTGGTTGTGTGTGTAAGAAAGCATTCAAAATCTGAAGTCCCATCTCCTTGTGTGGGCTGAGGGTGAGATCATTAATCATCAAAGGCAGATTGAAGGTTTGGGATAGTGCAGGTCAGATTGAAGGCATCATCTTGCAACCATCAAGTCAAGGTTGGTGCCTTGCATTAGGGGCTAGTACTCCTTGTAGGTAGGTGCCTACTAAAGTTGTAAAGGTTTGGATATTCCTTGTAGGTTGTGTCCTACTAAATTATCTAGTTGTAAATCTGTAGGCTGGTGCCTACTTTGAAGAAATCATTTCAATAAAAGTGGTGTCAACTTGTGTAAATTGGTTCATATCAAATAGTTGATGTATGTTTAAATTTGAAGTTGATAAAAGTTTATTGATATACTGATTCACCCCCCCCTCTCAGTATATCTTTGTGCTCTTCAATTTGGTATCAGAGCAAGGTCCTTCTTGAAAGCTTAATCGCTTGAAGGAGATCCTTAAGAGCACTTATGGCAAATCAAAGCAACATGGTGAAAGCACCCATCTTTGATGGGACTAATTATGCATTCTGGAATATCAAGATGGAAGCATACTTGAATGCACTGGGGTTTGATGTGTGGCAATCTGTTGTAGATGGGTATTCACCTCCAGCTACCCCTCCAACGGATCAAGCAGGAAAGAAGAGAAGTGAAGACAATGCAAAAGCTAAGCATGCTCTTCTTTGCAGCCTAACAGATTCTGAATTTACAAAAGTCATGAGCTGCAAATCATCAAAAGAGATTTGGGACAAGCTTCAAAATATCTATGAAGGAGATGCAAAAGTTAAGAAAGCAAAGTTGCAAACTCATAGAAGAAAGTTGGAAACTCTCAAAATGGAGGATGATGAAGACATTGCTTCATATTTTCTTCGTGTTGATGAATTAGTGAATATCATGAGGGGACTTGGTGAAGAAATCAAGGATGAATTCATTATTGACAAAATTCTAAGATCTCTTTCTACAAAATTTGAGGCCAAAGTTGCAGCATTGGAAGAACTAACAAATCTAGACCAGCTGAAGAAGGATGAATTACATGGTATTCTTGCAGCCTATGAGATGAGGTTGAAGGTAAATCACCACAAAAGGAAGTCTCATTCAAAGCAACCAAAAAGGGCAAGAACAAGCATGAAGAAAAGGATGAAAAATCAAGTGATGAAGCTGAATCTTACTTCATGGGAAAACTTAAGAAAGGAAAAGGAAAATACAAAGGAAAATTTCCTTTTAAATGCTTCAATTGTGGAAAAGTTGGACATTATGCCTCAAAATGTCCTCAAAATGAAAGCAGTTCCAGTGAAGAAGAAAAGGAAATCAGCAATAAGAAAAAGGGAAAGAAGAACTTCAACTCAAAGAAGAAATTTCAAAAACATAAAAAGAGTTTTTATTCAAAGAAAGATAGCAGTTCCTCTGAAGAACAAAGTGAAGATTGCTCAAGCATTGAGGAAGATGAAATATTGTTTATGGCTGAATGTGAAGAACAAAAAGTTGAACAAGAATGTGAAGAAAAAGAAGAAATAGATCAAGATGAAGGAGAGGAAGTAGATCTTGAGGAAGAATTGCACTATGCTTACAAGAAAAATGAAGACTTGAAGAAGAAGGCTGCCAAGTACAAGTTGAAGATCAAAGAAATGACAAATGACTTAGAGAATTCAAGCAAAACCATTGAAGATTTGAGAGCTCAAATCATGGAAGCTGAAAGAAATGAAGATGAATTGAAAAACAAACTCAACACAAAGGAGATGAAATGTGACAAGCTGGAGCAAGAGATAGCAATGCTAAAGTTGGAATTGGAGAAAGCAAAGGATCAACACTCAAAGATTGGTGAAGAATCCAGCAAGCTGATTGAGCTAATGAAGGCTCAAGATTTTCTTCAAAGCAAAATGGGAAGCTGTTTTGAAGAACAATCCAAGAAGGTCACTAACTCCAAAGAAGATTTCAAGACTTTCTCAAAGCAAGGAGAAGAAGATTGGATAAGTGCTGATTCTAAAAGAAGATTGAATAGTAGGCACTTCTATGCATTTAATGGCTATTGTTTTGTATGTAACAAATTTGGGCACAAAGCCTTAAATTGTAAAAATAAAGTGAAAAATAGTTCTAGCTACCTTAGGAGAGATTATAATCCTTTCACACCTTTAATGGACTATAATGGTCTATGCTACAAATGTAATAATCTTGGGCACAAAGCTCAAGCTTGTAGGTCAGTTTTTAATAACTCTCCAAAACAAAACAAGAAGGTAGATAAGTCTATTAAAAGGAAAGAAATACCTATCAAAGTATGGAGGAAAAAGGAGAAATCAATGTTCATCCAAACTGCCTTACATGCTGAAAGTAAGAAAGATAGATGGTACATTGATAGTGGGTGCTCAAAGCACATGACAGGTGACAAGAGCAAATTCATCTCTCTTGAACCTACTGATGAAGGAACAGTAAGATTTGGTGATAATACAAGAAAACAAATAAAAGGAAAAGGTACACTTAGTCTAGATAATGGAAGAACAAAAACAGAAAATGTTTTGTATGTTAAGGGCCTAAAAGAAAATCTTCTAAGTGTTAGTCAACTTTGTGATCAAGGACATAGTATCACATTTCTTTCTAATACATGTGATATCAAGAAAGATGGAAAGCTGGTTGCTCAAGCTGAGAGGAAACAAAATTTATATGTCCTAAAAGAGATAAATTGTGAAAGCTGCAATTTAGTACAAGAGGATGAGAGTTGGTTGTGGCACAAAAGGCTAGGCCATCTAAACTTTGATAATATTGTCAAAGTTAGCAAATCAAATGCAGTGAGAGATATGCCAAGAATAACAAAACCTTCTAATATCATTTGTAGAGAGTGTCAACTTGGAAAGCAAACAAGGTCAAGCTTTAAGTCTAAAGAGCATACTTCATCAAAACCATTAGAACTCATACACACAGATCTTTGTGGGCCAACAAAATCCAAAAGCCTGAATGGAGAAAGATACTTTATGTTGCTGATTGATGACTTCTCAAGGATGACTTGGGTTGCATTCTTGAAGGAAAAATCTGAAGCTTTTGACAAATTCAAAGCATTCAAAGAGCTGGTTGAAAATGAGGCAAACTGCAAGATAAAATGCCTTAGATCAGACCGAGGAGGAGAATTCACTTCAAAAGAATTTGAAAATTTCTGCATAGAACATGGAATTAAAAGGCAATTTTCTGCAGCTAGAACCCCTCAACAAAATGGGGTTGTAGAAAGGAGAAATAGGACAGTTCAAGAAATGGCAAGGGCAATGCTAAATGAAAACAAGATAGCAGATTCCTTTTGGAAAGAAGCAATTCATACAGCAGTTTACATTCTGAATCGTGCACAAATAAGAGTGAACAATGAGAAGACACCTTATGAACTTTGGAAAGGAAGACCAGCAACTGTCAAGTACTTCAAGATTTTTGGAAGCACTTGCTACATTCGAAGAGATGAAGAAGATTTGAGCAAATTTGACACAAGAGCAGATGAGGGAATCTTTCTTGGCTACTCATCAAAAAGTAAGGCATATAGATGCTACAACAAAAGAACTCACAAAATTATTGAAAGTGCTAATGTAAGAGTTGATGAAGGAAAGCAATTCAAAGAAGTTGGACAAAGTGATCACCATGTTCAAACTATGAATGAAGAAGACAAAGATGATGAGGACTCTCAAGAGGAAGAAAAGGAGGAAGAGGCAAAAGAAGGAGAATCTTCACAAAAGACTCCCATGAAGACACCAAAGACACCTTCCAAGTTTGTTCAAAAGAACCATCCTGAAGATTTGATTCTTCAAGATAGATGTAGATCTACAAGGAGAATGGTGAATTACAATGAAGATTGTCATGCAGCTTTTCTATCTCAAGTTGAGCCCAAAACTTTTGAAGAAGCAAGCAAAGACAAAAGTTGGATTGATGCAATGAATGAAGAATTGGATCAAATAGAGAAAAATGAAACTTGGGAAATTGTTCCAAGACCAAAAGATAAGAATGTAATTGGCACAAAATGGGTTTTTAGAAACAAATTAAATGAAGATGGTCAAGTCACAAGGAACAAAGCAAGGCTGGTATGCAAAGGCTATGCACAAGTTGAAGGAGTAGACTTTGAGGAAACCTTCGCACCAGTTGCAAGGATTGAAGCAATTAGAATGTTTTTATCCTATGCAAGTCACAAAAAGTTCAAGGTCTATCAAATGGATGTCAAATCTGCTTTTCTTAATGGAGATTTAGAAGAGGAAGTTTATATTGAACAACCTGAAGGCTTCCTACTATCAGAAGATATGGATTATGTGTGCAAGTTAAAGAAAGCTCTCTATGGGCTTAAACAAGCTCCTAGAGCTTGGTATTCTAGACTTGACAAATATCTCAAAGAGCAAGGGTTCAAAAGGGGAGATGTAGACAGCAATCTATACATCAAAGAAGAGGATGGACACTTATTGATTGTGGTGGTATATGTAGATGACATCATCTTTGGTGGAGACAAGGATAGAATGTGCAAAGAATTTTCATCATGTATGCAAAAAGAGTTCGAGATGTCAATGTTGGGAGAATTATCCTTCTTCCTTGGGCTGCAAATTTCACAATTAAGCAAAGGTATTTTCATCTCCCAAACTAAATATGTGAAAGAAATGTTAAAAAGATTTAGGATGGAAGATTGCAATCCTGTTAGTACTCCTATAGCTAAGTAAAGATGATGAATCCCAAGAAGTGAATCAAACACTTTATAGATCTATGATTGGAAGTTTGTTGTATCTAACTTCTACAAGACCAGATATAATGCAAGCTGTTGGAGTTGTAGCCAGATTTCAAGCAGCACCAAAAGAATCACATGTTCATGCAGTAAAGCGTATATTCAAATATTTGAAAGGCACAATGGATTATGGTCTATGGTACCCTAGCAGCAATGATTTCACTCTTGAAGCATACACAGATGCTGATTGGGCTGGTAATATAGATGATAGAAAAAGTACAAGTGGAGGAGCCTTTTTTCTTGGAGGAAATCTAGTGTCTTGGATAAGCAAAAAACAAGAATCAGTCTCTCTATCTACAGCTGAAGCTGAATATATTGCAGCAGCAGCATGTTGCACTCAACTTTTATGGATGAGGCAAACTTTAAAAGACATCAAAGTGGAGTATGATTATCCCTGCACTATCTATTGTGATAATACTAGTGCAATCAATATCTCCAAGAATCCAGTGATGCACTCAAGAACCAAGCACATACCTATTAAGTATCACTTTTTGAGAGAACAAGTAGGAGAAGGCCAAGTGTGTTTAGAATACATAACTACAAAAGAACAAACTGCTGATATATTTACTAAACCACTTCCAAGAGATACATTTGAATATCTAAGGGACAAATTGAGAGTTGTTCCACATCCATCAAGTTAATGGAAGCATGTATTCAGGGGGAGCTACGCACAAAATCTTGTAGCTTCATGGAGCTGAAATATTGTTAGAAGACCCCTTGCCATTGATGTCAAAGGGGGAGAAATTGGACACAGGGGGAGCAAATAGGATGTTGCCATTGTTGGAGAAGTTGCCATCAATGACAAAGGGGGAGATTGTTAGAAGTATTGTCATTGATGTCAAACAAAGAGCTTGGTATGTAATCGAGCTTATTCAAAGTTATAAATAAATATCAGTTTGAAGAAATATACATGTTCAGTTTGAAGTTAGCAAACACATGTTTCAGTTTGAAGTTAGCAAACGGATAAATCTGGAGAAGTTATCTTGAAGATCTTTTTTGAGTATAGACGTCAGTCTGTAGCAGATTAATGAGTCTGAAGTTGGAGATCATTTCCAGATTTATATACATTAGTCTGGATTAAAAAATTGATATACATTCAGTAGTCATGGATTCTTCTTAAAAGAAAACAACAGATTGCTACAGGCAGAGTATTGTAGAATCGAATGATAATTGAAGATTAAGGTTAACATTCAAAATTACTTTTGAAGAATTCAGATGATATCGAATGTCTGATACATAATACGTATCTGTGTGTTTATCTGATTCTTTGATTACAAGATATGTCTGCACAGCTTACACAAAGTGTCTTCAATACAGCCAAGTTCGTTTATATCTTTAAGAGACGTATTGACTAATGCAAATTAGTTATTACAACAAAAACTAGTCAGCAAAAGGATTTGTTAAAACAACATAATACGTCCTTTTAACAAATCGCGGCCCAGCAGATGCAAAAGACGTCTTGTTTCTCTTAATTTAACAAATTGCTGTCCAACCAAGCACGAGTTAACAGATTTGTTAACAAAAGCACAACTTAAAAATTAATTATATTTTTCAGAGTATATTTTAAAAAGTGATCGATTAAGAGAAAGACGTGATCAAGTGAAAAGACATAGTTCCAAAGAAAAACGCGAATTAAGAGAAAAGTCGCGGCTCAAATTAAATACACGATTAAAAAGAAAAAAGGGATCTTTTGAAGTATCATGACATTCTTTGTAATGACGTGTTTTTTCCTGAAGTGTCATTAAGCATCATAACCTTTGGAATGGACGTATTTGTTTGGAGAAAAATCAAACTTTTGGAATGGACGTGTTCTTTTGAAGGAATATCGACCTTTTCAAAAGGGTGCGATCTGTTCATTAAGAACATATTTAGTAAAATCAGAAACAATTTTTCAATAGGTGTTTTAAGGAGAATGCCATGTGAAGAGTTAGCATGATCTTTCATTAAGTGTTGCAACCTTTGAGTAGCATATATATGTGGCATTAAAATCATTTTTGAAAGTGTGGTTGTGTGTGTAAGAAAGCATTCAAAATCTGAAGTCCCATCTCCTTGTGTGGGCTGAGGGTGAGATCATTAATCATCAAAGGCAGATTGGAGGTTTGGGATAGTGCAAGTCAGATTGAAGGCATCATCTTGCAACCATCAAGTCAAGGTTGGTGCCTTGCATTAGGGGCTAGTACTCCTTGTAGGTAGGTGCCTACTAAAATTGTAAAGGTTTGGATATTCCTTGTAGGTTGTGTCCTACTAAATTATCTAGTTGTAAATCTGTAGGCTGGTGCCTACTTTTAAAAAAAAAATCATTTCAATAAAAGTGGTGTCAACTTGTGTAAATTGATTCATATCAAATAGTTGATGTATGTTTAAATTTGAAGTTGATAAAAGTTTGTTGATATACTGATTCACCCCCCCCTCTCAGTATATCTTTGTGCTCTTCAAAGAAGGCTGCAAAAGAGGAGTTCGAAGGATTCAAGGTCATGGTTGCCGATGGATTTCATATTACTTGCACCAAGAAAATATCTAACATGACCATGCAGTTGGGCAACTACGAAGTCAAGGATGACTTCTATGTAGTTCACATTGGGGATACTGATGCCGTTCTAGGCATCCAATGGCTGCGATCTCTTGGAGAGATCTCTTTGAATCTGCAGACTATGGAGTTGAAGTTCCAATCGGATGGAAAGAGGATAGTTTTGAGAGGCATGTCCAATGGGGGTCCTCGAGTAGTGTCGTTCAAAAGAATGGCAAAGCTGATCCGTCACGATCAAGCTGAGTGGGTTGCCGAATGCATGATACTTCCTGCTAGTCCTGTTGAGACTAAACGTGACCAACCTCCTGATATCCAGTCACTACTCACGAAGAAGAGCAAAGTCTTTGCAGATTTGCCTCCTGGACCGCCACCTGAACGGGGTTCAGAACACATCATAGAGCTCAAGGAAGGAGCCAAACCGGTGATCACAACTCCATATCGGTATCCGAAGAGGCAAAAGGATGAGATCGAGAAGAATATTCGGGAACTTTTGGAGATGGGTTTCATACGCCCAAGCAAGAGCCCTTTTGCATCTGCAGTGGTTCTTGTGAAAAAGAAGGATGGTACCATGCGCATGTGCGTGGACTATCGTGCTTTGAACCAAAGCACCATCAAAAATAGATACCCCATTCCCAGGATAGATGAGCTCATTGATGAGCTACATGGGGCTAAGTTCTTTTCGAAGATTGATCTGAGGTCGGGTTACCATCAGATACGAATGAGGATAAGATGTGGAAAAGACAGCTTTCAGATGCCACTATGGCCATTTTGAATTTTAGTCATGCCATTTGGGTTGACTAACGCTCCGCCACCTTTCAGTCTTTGCATGAACCGTGTCTTTCAGAATCAGTTACGAAGGTTTGTGCTGATATTTTTTGATGACATTCTGATCTACAACAAGACTTGGGAGGATCACCTCAAGCACTTGGAGGAAGTGCTTAGTATCATGGAATCCGAGAGCTTATTTGCAAAAGCTTCCAAATGTGAATTTGGAATGGTGGAGTTACTGTACCTGGGCCACATAATCAGTGCTGAGGGAGTGAAGGTGGATCCGAAAATCAAAGCAGAGTTGATTGGCCACCTCCTGAGAGCTTGACTCAGTTGAAAGGTTTTGGGCCTTTGTGGTTTTTATCGGAGATTCATAAAGGGTATTCACAGAACGCTGCTCCCCTTACTGATCTCACCAAAAAGGGAGCCTTTGCTTGGTCAGAAAAGGCTCAAATTGCTTTTGATAAATTCAAGAAGATCATGAGCTCGTGTCCAGTCCTGGATATTCGGATTTCTCCAAGCCATTCGAGCTGCAATGTGATGCATCAGGTGAAGGAGTGGGGGCTGTCCTGATGCAAGACAAACACCCTATCGTGTTTGAGAGCAGAAAATTACGGGGTGTTGAAAGGACATATTCAATCTATGACAAAGAAATGCTTGCCATTATGCATGCATTAGCCAAGTTCAGGCAGTACTTGGTGGGGAACAAATTCGTGGTTAAGACTGACCACAATAGCCTCAAGCATTTTATGCACCAGAAGGATCTAAATGAGAGGCAACAGAAATGGGTGAGTAAGCTTCAAGCTTACGACTTTGACATTGAATATGTCAAAGGGAAAAATAATGTCGTGGCCGATGCTCTCTCCAGAAGGCCTCATCTTAGCTCATTGTGTGAGCTTACTGCAGATTGGAGAGACATGTTGCTTGCTGATTATGCCAAAAATCAGTTTGCAACCAGCATTCTGGAAGGTACTTTCCATGATGAAAGGTACCAGGTGGTTGAGGGATTGATCCATTATAAGGGAAGAATCTTTCTGGTGGCTGATTCTAAGCTCAAGAAGAAGATTCTTTTGAATTTTCATGACATTCCAGTTGCTGGTCACCAAGGTTTTTTCAAGACCTATAGGCAGATCCGAGAAAGGTTTTCTTGGAAAGGTTTGAAGAGAGAGGTTCAACGCTACATTCAGGAGTGTCCTGTTTGTCAAGCGAATAAAAATGAGCATACATTACCAGCCGGTTTGCTGCAACCACTTCCAATTCCCAATCAAAAATGGGAAAGCATTTCAATGGATTTCATCACTGGGTTGCCCAAGGCCCAAGGGAAGGATTGCATTTACGTGGTAGTTGACAGATTAACCAAGTTTGCTCATTTCTTTGCCATTACCAGCACTTTTTCTGCAGCCCAAGTTGCAGATTTGTTTTTTCGAGAAGTGTTTAGGCTGCATGGGTTGCCAAAGAATATTGTAAGTGATAGGGACAGCAAGTTCCTAAGTACCTTTTGGCAGGAAGTTTTCAGAATGAGTGGTACTGTGCTCACTCCAAGCACGAGTTATCACCCCCAAACTGATGGGCAAACAGAAGTGGTGAACAAGTGGTTGGAAGGCTACTTGAGAAATTATGTGTCAGAACAACAGAAAGCTTGGGTTAAGTGGCTGCATATAGGCGAGTACTGCTACAACTCTACTTTTCATATGTCAATCAAGATGTCTCCTTTCTTGGCACTTTATGGATATGAAGCACCCAGTTTTGCAGATTTGGTGTTTGGTGACAGCAAAGCACCTTTAGCCAAGGATTTGTTGCAACATAGTCAAGACATAATGAGATCCTTGAAGGATAATTTGCAGATTGCACAAAATCAGCAGAAGTTGTATGCTGATCAGAGGCGTGTTGAGCGTTCGTTTGAGGTTGGGGATATGGTCTATCTCCGTTTACAACCTTATAGACAGTCTACTCTCAAGAAGAGTGGAGCTGAGAAGCTCAAACCTCGCTTCTATGGGCCATTTAGGGTCATCAGAAAAGTTGGGGCAGTAGCTTATGAATTAGAGCTACCTTCAGATAGCAGAGTGCATAACGTCTTCCACGTGTCTCGCCTCAAGAAGGCACTTGGACACAATGTGGTTGCTTCTTCACAGTTGCCACCGTTGGATGAAGAGGGACAGTTGGTTCTAGTTCCATAGGAGATACTTGATGTCAGAGAACGTTCTTTGAGGAATAGAACTATCAGAGAATGTTTGGTAAAGTGGAAGAACCTGCCTATGGAGGATGCAACTTGGGAAAGTGATGAGATATTGCAGCATCCTAGTTTGCGATTGCTTGAGGACAAGCAATCTTGGGGAGGGCAGACTGTAATGTCCCCGTCTCAAACCTGATCATTCATGTGACCGTTGGCCTTTTTTCTGGAAACCCGAAGGCTAGTCGAAAGATAAAATTAGGGTTTCCTATTTTGAGGAGGTCATTGCTCAGAGATGGAGGATTCAATGGCGGATTCTTTCTGGGTTTTCAGAGAGCTTCGCAGTGGTATGATCATCTCAGCATTCAGAGCACTTTTTGGAATTTACTATTTTTAGTAAATTCTATTTTTGGCAGCTTTCCAGTGAGTTCAGCTCGGTTGACTTCCAGTTTCAGTTGGGTCAGATGTCTTGCTCAGTTTTGGCTTCAGGGCACATTCAGAAGGATAAATTAAGTCAGTTAATTTAAAGGGTCATGTTTAAATGTTATATTTTAACGTTGACCCCTTGGCTTAGACTTAATGACTTAATGTTGTTTTTAAAAGTGGGTCCTTGAGGGTGGCGCCCTCATTAAGAGATGATTTAATTATTCCCTAAGTCAAAGCAAGGTTATGAGGGGCGCATATTTCAAAGTGTGATATTTAATTAAAATGTCAAATCTAAAGCTTTGAAGGAAAAGTACGCCCATCCTTGAGGAGATTGGGTTTTGACCTAAAAGCAGATTTTAGGGTTTTGCGAAGTCAACGGAAGAATTATAAAGGGGAGTCTTGGTGCATCATTTGGGGATCTTTGGACGACTATACTGTTATGCTGCCGGATTGGCTCTGGGACTGCTTCGAGGAATGAAGGCCTCCTAGCTTGTGCATCACTTCGTGTTTGCAAGACAACATCTAGTGGTGAATCATTGTACTGTGAGTTGCATTTAGTGTGTTTTGTTCTCAGCTCATTGCATAGTTAGATTCGAAGTTGGCATTTAATAGTTTCAGCTTATTGCATTGTTTCTAGACAGCAGATTGCATGTTTTATTCATAAATCATAAAATACCAAAAATATCCTTGTGGGTGTTAGCTCATTGGCTTTGTTAGGCTTAGGCGCCATCATTCTCCAAGTTATAGAATTTTAAGTTGAGTTTGCAATTTTTAAAAGGAAATCGAATTCTTCAGCTGGGCCGTACTTTTTCATGCATTGGGATTTGTGCATTTATTCATTTGAAGTGTTTAGAGTCTGTTTCCTTATATTAGCTTGAGCGCCATTTTGCTGGGAGTCTAGTGCTTCTGGAATCACGTCATTTGAACAAGTTGATAGGGAGTTATGAGCATTTGAATGTTTTCATAGGCTGCTGGTTTTTATGAGCAAAATACAGATTTGTAAAAAAAACAGAAAACAGAATTATTACTTCCAATTCATTGTGAGAATTTGATGTGGCCTCTTGAATCAAATCAAGGGAATTATTATTGTATTGTAATTGGTGAATATTTCCAGTTCTAATCTCTTGACAGGCGTATAATCTTCACTCTGTAAACTGACAGTAGTACTGGCAGTATTCTTAAAGCTTGTTAATTCGAATTTGTAATGCTCAATTTCATTTGAAGTTTATCATAGATAGATCTCCGCCCTATGGTAGCTACTTTCCCATCTTGGGTCAGCAAGCACATTCTGGGTGTCGAGCATTTTCCAGTTTCAGCATTTGTTTCAAGTATTTAATTCTGTATTCACTCCGTCATATGGTCGCCCCTCACTCCGCCTTGGATTGGGTAGCACATACTTGACGTTGAGTTCTTTTCTGTACTTAGAGTAGCAGATCCTCTGACCAATGCTCGCCATCATCGGCGCCATTCTGGTTAGAGTTGCTTTCTTGCACGTTTTGGTTTTCTCCTCTAACCTTAACGAGTGCACTGCTTTGTAATTTGAATTTGAAAACGAAAAAATTTGGCTCGGAATATTTCAGTAAGTCCCCTTGAAATACCAGCAATATCACATCAAGCCAACTGAGACTATTCGCACTGAAGGAACCTTGGAGTTAAATGTATGATCTATCTCGCAATCTTAGCATGCAGGAAACTTTGTTCAAGAGAGGATAGGGTAGCCGTTGGCAACTTTATTCTATGTTGGTGTAGTCGCAAAAACCATGTCAACAGGTATGTGGTGGAAATTTATAAACCCTAGTTTCAATATAGTGTCCTATTTTTTTATGGAAGTGGAGATGCATTAGATTGGTGGCATCAATGTATCTTTCTTTATACTTAACATGTGAACTTTGGCATTAGTATTCATCATTGTGAAATGGCGTTTCTTCTTTGGATGAATTTGAACAAGCTTGCTTAGATAGAGGGGCTACCAAGGAAGAAGAAGAAGAAGAATAAATAGAAGAAAAAGAGGAGGATTATAAGGAAGAGGAAGAAGAAGGAGAAGGATAGGGAAATGACAAGAAAATGAAGGATATAGGTACATGTAGTTTATCTCAAGGGAAGAAATATTCAATTCTTCAAGTCCATGGTTGTATTCAAGGGAAAAAGGTTATTGTTTCTATAAACCCTAGTAGCAAGTATAACTTCATCAACATGAAGTTAGCCAAGTGACTACAAGTACAAGCAAAGTGCAACAAGGATAGTCAAATAGCATATAAGGATATTCAAAATTTTGAAGATTTGATGCTCTCTATGGATAAGTATGCTTTGCATTCAAACTTTTATTCTTTGTATATGGATGGACTAGATATTGTTTGTGGTTAACTTTGGTTAGAATCTTTGAGAACAATAAATGGCAATGTGCAAAAGTTCTTAAAGCTTTGGAAAAGGAAAAAAGTTAGATTACGAGATATTACACATAATAAAGTCCAAAGAAAAGTCAAGGAAGACCAAGTTTGAATATTTATTGAAGATTGCACAATGAATCAAAGGACAAACAAGAGGAACAAGATGTAGAGAAAAAAGAGACAAGTAATTCTCTTCATGAGCCAATAAAACCAATGAAAAAAATAATGAAGAATTGGAGAAGGTTCCAGTGATAGAAAAGAGTGCAATATATAGGCATTTGCGTCACTATGAGAGGCAAGAGTCATGAAGGCATAATAATATAGGGAATCAACAAGACAATCACTATGGATCTACATGGAATCAAATGAACAACTAAAACAATTAGTGGCATGATAGAAGTAATGGTTATTCGAGGCTAAAAAGGAGGACTAACTATGATAAGGAATGGAATCACATAAGTGCAACAAAATATGGACCATGGATGGGATCTAGGTGCCATCAAGATACAACCACTACAAAAATCAACTATGGATGGTTGGATATTAGTTATAATGTCATACTTGTAACGACTTGTGATAGTCATACTATTTGGCTTCTTCTCATGTTTCGGGGATGAAACATGTGGAGTGATGGCATGTTATGTACCTAGGGATATGATATTATAATGTATTTTAGTGGATGGAGATGCCGACATATGGCACACACCCCTTGAGTTAGTTATATTGGGTCATGTGGACAACTTGTGTAATTCATTATAGTAGGTAATGAGTAGGCTTCATTGGGATTATGGTACCCCTCCATTATGTTATTAGGAGGAGGTCTATATAAAGAAGGTGAATATCATTGTAAGGATGTGTTGAGTATGATATGGTGTTTGGGATCTCTTGGAGATATTGCATGGTGTGGCTTCTTCAATAAGGAGTACTGTATGGTGTAAACCTACTCAAAGGTTTATTCTATTTATGCATATATTGGATATTAGGGGATCTTGGCCTATGTACATCTCATATGTGGTGTGTGATGTATTTTCTCTATTGTCTTATTGTAATTATTAGATGTGAGGATCTTATCATAGATTGCAAGAAAGATAAAGCTAAGCTAACCAAATTGAGCCCCACCTTGAAGGCAACTTTACAATTGGCAAGTTAGTGAATTCCTAGTTATATGAAGACATGGCATCATTCAATGTATGAATATGCAAATTATTTCTTACCTTATCAAAATTAGGTTTGTATTGGGTATATCCCATCACAAAGCTGCCATCAAGTTCATCTACCAGACATTGAGAATCACTTAAAGGCTATTAATTTGCATTTGAAGTTGTCAAAATCCGTTTGGGCCTTTGCATTTCAAGACAACTTCTTCCATTGTGTCTTCCATCATGTCTATTTGTTTGTTGCATGCAACATGAAAGAAGTTTTTGCTACTTTCCTTGGAGGAGTAGGCAAACAAGATTTGTGGCTGCTATAATTGATGAAAGAACTATTTCTACTTAAAGGAGGTGAATACTATTAAAATAGTTGAACGTTCAAATGTAATTATTCCTCCATATTTGCCAAATCACTTATTACTCTATGTAATAAAGGGTCAGTTGATGTTTGTGCTAATGGCCTAATTGAATATCTCTAAATTCTTAGTAAAGTGATCATATGATCCTATAACTCAATTGCATATTCTTGAGCATCCTTATATTCAATAGCATGAGTTGTTTTGAGAAAGAAAGCAATATTTGAAGATACAGCATTTATGAAGCAACTCAGAAGAAGGGTTTAGGGTGTCAGCAATCCAAGCAACCAAATGATTGAATCTTGCAACTAAATCCCTCATACATTTTTTATTGTCTTTCTTGGCATTTGAGAGTTGAGCAAACACAATATGACTATCTTCAGCTGGTTTGACATGTGCAAAAAACTTCTCACTCATTGACTCAAAACTAGTAATATAACCAATAGCAAAATGGTGAAACTGATCAACTACTATGCCTTATAATGCTTTGCCAAGCAAGCAAATTACATCATCTTCATGTACCACACTTAAATTTTCACGCATAGTGGTGAAGGATGAAATAATTTCATTTGGATGTTACTTGCCATTGTTGGAGATTGCCAAGATCAAAGAGCATGAAGCAACTTCCACAAGTGAATAAAATATGCACAATAATATGTCTACCAATATACAAAATGAAGAGTGTGTAAATACAATGATCAAGCCTTACATATATAGGCAAGGATGAGGAGGTGAGAAGGTAGGAGTGAAACTCTAACTACCCCTCCAAAGATGGGACACTTGTGAACTCCCTTGACAAATGTGTGAGAAAGTGTCAATAGGTGTCTCAAGTCATGAGGACACATGTCTCAACCATATGAAGTGAGACAAAAGCAAAAGAAAACCTAAGTAAACTTAAGCTAGGTGTGAATAGGTCAATCCTAGAAAGGTGATTAGCTAACTAGGTATGATAATGACTCTATTTACACTAACAGCCATCGCTATAGAAATTTGGAAAAGAATTTATTGATATAGTAGGAAAGGTATGATGTTCTACAAATGCCAATAGACCAAACTGATATCCCCATGGCAATAATGGAGACAGACAATTGTTGTTGATGTGGTTACCCTTCTAATTAGCCATCACTTGTGAGGGTTCTTCCTCTAACATTGAAAAGACTTGGTACAATTACTAGAGAATAATATTTTTTGGAGGAGAATGATCAAGACTCGTTTTCCTTTGCAATCAAGTGTAGACTGCACTATAACTAGTCACGTTTGTTGTTCCCCACTGAGTCACCAAAACTTTTTAGCATTTTATTTCACACATTTAAGTACAACGCAAAACAAAACAAATGTGCAAATTAAACACTCTTTGAATTAAAAGAGGAAGCTCCCTTATAAACAAAAACTAATATAATATAAACCATAGTTGGCAAACTCGCCAAAAACTCGAGAGTTTTTTTTGAAAACGAGTAAAAACAGAAAGTACTCGCCTTAAAAACTCGCCAACTTTTTGGCGAGTTTTTGTCAAAAAGTCGGCGAGTTTTTACAAAAAACCCGCACGATCTGGGTATGAAGCCCGCGGCCGGCCAAAAGGTGATTTCATTTCATTTTTTTGAGTTGTTCTCACTCTTGGCAGAGCAAAAACCCAGTCCAAAGCATTTTGCACCATTTTTCAGTGATTTTGCACCGAGGAGACGAGATTTTCATCGGATTTCGAAGGCAAATTGGATTTCCAGGTAGGTTTTCTGATTTTTCTTGTTCTTTCTTTTTTTTAATTTTTTCTTCATTTTTGTTGATTGTATGTTTAAAAAACATCATGAATCAACTATAAAATAGATTTAAATACATTTATATTGTTGAAAAGAAGATTTAGATTCATCAAAACAAGAATTTGTGACACTTTTTTCTGATTTTTTTACATATTTTGCTGATTTTTTCATTTTTTTGAAATTTTCTTCAAACCCTAGTTATTTTTTTTATTTTGATTCTTCTTGTTTGTTGAAAACATGTTTAAAATCATATATTAGCTTCATTTGTTACTAATTTAAAGTAATTTTCAAATTTTTACATTTTTTTCACATTTTTTGTAACCCTAGTTTATTATTTTCTTTTATTAATCCATTTTTTTTTTATGAAAATGTTTAGAATCTTAGATTAGTTTAGATTTTACTAATTTAAAGTAATCTATTTTGATTTAATCTAATTTAGCTTGTTTTTAAATTTTCTATCAAAAAACTAATAAGTTGTGCTTTCACTTTTGTGTGTGTAGGTTAATTGATAATGGCTTCTGAATTCGCTTCTACCCCTACCTCAGCCCCATCTGTGCTTGGGAGTGGGGAATATGTAGGCACTTGTCCAGCAGGAGCTAGAGATCCTGCTTGGAAATATGCATATGAAGGACCAGAACCTAGATCAGTGTATTGCATTAAATGTAAAAATGTATACCGTGGAGGCATCAATCACCTCAAATACCACCTTGCAGGCATCCCTAGACGTGATGCTAAGGTTTGCATAAACACCAATGAGGAAATAAAAAGACAAATGAATGCAATACTTTTCGCTACAGAAGAAAAAAAGGTGCAAAGAGCGAAGGCAAAAGCAGCAATGCAAGCTGCCATAGCTTCTTCTCAAGGTACTGCAGCCAGCCTTGATTCACTGTCAGATGATGATGATGATGTAGCAACCGGCATAGTGGGCTCTCTTTGTGGTCCACGTGTGCGAAGACAATCGCTGCAACCCACCACCACCTCCATCCCTTCGACTACCTCTGGCTCTAGTAGAGTACCAGGGGCAGGATCCCGATCAACACCTACAGCCACGGGTTCACGCATTGGTGATTTTTTTGTGCCTAGAAACACACCTGGTGCACAACCTTCTTTAGAGGCGACTGGGTGGAATAAGAAGGTGCATGAGCATGCAGATGTTGCTTGTGCTGATTTTTGGTACTTCAACAACATCCCTTTCAATGTGGCAACCTCACCTTACTGGAAAAATTTGGTGACCACATTGACAGTTGCAGGGAAAGGCCACAAGGCGCTTTCACGTAAAGACTTGAGTGGGAGGTTAGTTTATGTTCTTTAATTTATATGTTTTTTAAGTTTAATTTATGATTAATTTAAGCTATTTTTTTGTTGACATTAAAATTGTGTGCTTAATTTCTCTTTGTACTTGTAGGTTGCTTTCTAATGCAACTGAAAGGGCAAGGGCAGCGATAGAAGAACAAAGAGAAGAATGGAAAAAATATGGCTGCACTATTCTTTCTGATGGGTGGACGGATGGAAAAAACCGTACCATCATTAATTTTTTGGTTTCTTGCAAAAATGAGGTGGTGTTCTTGAAATCCGTGGATGCCTCCAGCATAGTAAAAAATGCAGAAAATTTGGCTAGAATGTTGGAGCAAGTGTGCATGGAGGTTGGGCTTGAAAATGTGGTGCAAATCGTAACTGACAATGCAGTGGCATATGTGGCAGCAGGAAGAATCCTCCAAGATAAACACCACACAATTTTTTGGACACCATGTGCTGCCCATGTCCTTGACCTTCTTTTGGAGGACATAGGCAAATTAGATTGGGTCACACCGATTGTAGAGGATGGAAGGAGGATCACTAAATATATCTACAATCACCCTTGGGTTCTCAACTTGATGAGGGAGCACACCAAAGGGAGAGAATTGGTGAGACCTGGTGTGACAAGGTTTGCAACGGTTTTCTTAACGTTGCAAAGCATTCTTGGTGCATTGACGGCTTTGAAACAAATGTTTGTGAGTCAAGCATGGGTAGACTCACCTTATTCGAAGAAGCCAGAAGGAGAAAGAGTTCAAAACATTGTCTTTGAGCCCCTCTTTGCACAAAGAGCAACAAAGATTGTGAAGGTAACTTCAAAACTTTGAGTTTGAATCTAAATTCAAATTGAACATTTTTCTTAAAGTTAATGTCTTTCATTGTAAATTTGTAAATTACTAAATTGTAACTCTAATCTTTTTTTGCATTTTTAAATTTATATTGTAGGTGTCAGAGCCCTTGGTTAGAGTGCTCCTGCTTGGTGGATGGGGATCAAACCCCAATGGGGTATCTTTATGAGGCCATGGATAGGGCCAAGGAGGCTATTAGAAATTATTATAAGGGGGACAGCCTCAAATTTGATCCCATTTGGGAGATTATTGACAGGAGGTGGAACAATCAACTCCACCAACCTATCCATGCAGCAGGGTACTTCTTGAACCCCCGTTTCATCCATTCAGGCACCTATGTAGATCCTACTGGAGAGGTTATGGAGGGCCTCACTACTTGCATTCAGCGGATGACATCCACACCTGATGAGGCAGACTGCATTGTTAATGAATTGCAGAGTTATAGAGAAAAAAGGGGTGCACTCTTCTCTTCAGACCTGGCAAAGAGAGCAGTATCTAGGCTGCCACCAGGTATAAAATTTGAAATTTACAAGTTACAAAAATGAAAAATTGATAATTACAAGTTACAAGTTACAATTTTCTAACTCTTTTTTTGTTTTATTTGTAGATGTTTGGTGGACAAATTGGGGTGGAAAAACTCCAAATCTTCAAAAATTTGCCCTCTGTGTCTTGAGCCAGCCTTGTAGTTTGTCCGATTGTGAGCGCAATTGGAGTTTGTTTGAGGCCATCCACACAAAGAAGAGGAACAAACTCAGTCAAAAACGGCTCAATGACCTTGTTTATGTGCAATATAATCTTCGATTGCGCAGAAGAAAGGTAGAGGAAATATCATATGATGATCCAATTGATTTGGATGAGATAGATCCATACAGTGATTGGACAAGGCGAGGGGAGCAGCCTCCATTATTTACTGGGGATGAGATTTATGATATAGAGCGACAGGCAATGGAGGAGGGTGGATTTGCATTCTCATTGGACGACCTTGAGGATGACCCTGAGGAGGAGTCATTGCCAGTGCCACCACTAGCAGCTGCAAGAGGATCTACATCCAGGATGGAGGTTGAGCCACAGGCACAGCAGGAGCAAACTCCTACGATTAGACCCTCTTCTAGTCCCTTACTGAGATCTAGACATGGGAAGAGGAAGATGTGATTCATGTGAATTTGTAAAAACTGAAATATATTAATGTTTATGTAGTATTTACTTTCAGTTTTACAAAACAATTTGCTATTTTCATTTTGTTTCAGACTATTATCATATCAACGCATTGAGCATTCCACATGAGGATGCCATTTTGTATCCAATTTTCTTTCAAATCAATCAAATACTGCTTGTTTCTTATATGTACTCATTTATTGACTCATTGGATGCATCTTATCTTTGAATTTTGCAAAAAAAATGCGTTTTTAGTGAAGTTTAAGCAATTTTTAATTTCCCGAGTTTTTTGCCGAGTTTTTTCCAAGTTTTTGCCAAGCCGAGTTTTTCGGGCTTGCCGAGTACTTGCAAACGCCGAGTATTCCAACTATGATATAAACAATATGTCCTTGCTATTTACAATCTGGCTCATGCTAAACTAGATGGGAGATTTAAAATTGTATGATTATCTATTGCAAAAAAAGATCTAACACCACTAATGAACCCTTTCAACTTTCAATAAAGGCAAAGACCAAAAATCACAAGTAAAACTCAATTGAATTGTGAACTCAGGCAACCTTCAATTAGATTGCTAGTAAAGACTACTACAAACTAACACTAGAATTCCCATCTCTTGCATGACGAGAAATCCACAAATAGAGTCCTCAAAAAGCACATTAAACTAAAATTAGAGACACTTAAAAATAGCACGGACTATAAATAGCTCTAGCTAAAAGTAGACTTCCCAGAATATGCCAATTGTTTTGAAAACAATGACATCTAAAATAAGCATGGGCTATTTTTAATGCAGGCTAAAAAATAATGAATATTGATAGGTGGCTTTGGAGACAATTCTATCCAAGCTTTTCACTCTAATCATGGCAAACCCTTCGAAGATATCTAAAACCATGGTATGTCACTTTGATGCTTGAATCTAAAAAGCTTTCTTCAGCAAGCCCTAGCTGAAATATGCTACTTTGGATTCTTAAACTCCCTCTAGGTCTTGGCATCCATATCTTCCGACAATCTTTATACTAAAGATCTATTCATGATAGATAAATGTATTTGTTGTTGTTGATTTCCCTTGTAAAGTTTGTTGATGACATGAGTGCATTTCAGGTAACTTAACATGGCAGGACAACCTAGGGTTTGAATGTGGATGTCTGATTTGGAGATGATACTCTGCTCTTAGGAAGAAAGTCGGCTTGATTATGAATGAATATCGCAGGACAAAGTGATATCCTTGCTGAAATCAAGGGTGTTTCATGAAGATTATGCCAAGTATCAATAATAATCAAGCTTTAGGTGATTGAACTTCTAAGGAAATTGCTGCATTTTGTCAATGAAACCTCTAAAACTGATATTAATCTCTTCAGTGATGAAACTTGCAGCAGAAATCTCTGTTATTGTACAATTCCTTTATACAAAAATGAAGTTGTCATAATCAAAACCCTAGCAACCCAAAAGAATGGACTAATGGAGGTATGTTTGATGATAAACATCTTCAAACCCTAGCCACCATCTTTCTTGAAAATCTTGGCTTTTTTGAGTAAAACCCTTGTGAGAAATGTGAAACCCTATGTCACGTACCCCTTTTTGTACTAAGGAAATAATTTAATAATTTCATTTAAGTTACCCATAAAGTAACTTTAACATTAAGAAAAAGCAACTTATATTTTATTATTAAAATATAAAATACATCAAAGTGATATTATAAAGTGATGTCAAAAGAGTCACTAGGACCAAGGGACAAATTTAAAATATTAAAATTAAAAATAAACAAAATTCTAGAGACTTAGTTTGGAGGATTAAACATAGAAAACAAGTGATTATAAAAGAAGGAACTGAGCTTGAGGAAAAACATCCATTGTTTGTTGTCAAAAAAACTTTTCTTAAAGACTAGGCATCTGGTGTTCATCTTTTGGCTGGAGGATGAAAACCCTCTTGGTATCAAAATCAAAGGACAAAAACCCTCTTGGTTTCCAGATTGGATTTGTGGACGAAAATCCTCTTATCCAACAAAGGTGATTCCATCTAGGGATTGCATATGTGCAAAAAGACCATTTCAAAAGCATATTGAAGATTTCCAAAGTTGTGCTGCATTCTAAAGAATTTTCACATTTCAATTGGTTTGTGGTTTTCCAGTTTGGTATTTTTCAATTATTCAGTGAGTTTGTAATTTTTATATTCATCGGTTGGGTTGATTCTTGTATTTTATATTTACATAAACTGGTGGAGAATATTTTATTATTTTGGGACAGTTTCATATTTGCTAGCTAAATATTATAATTTTTTGAAGCTGTTTTTTATGGTGGTTGTACCTTTTGTATCTTCCAGCCGTACCATTTGATGTCTATAATTATTGCCTGCTGCAAGGAAGTGCCGTACCAATTGAAGGGGGCTTTCGTCCCATATAACTCCTAATTGCAGCTTTTAAAATTTCTATCTTATTGGTCGCTGCTGATGTTAAAGTTAATAATGATTAAAATCTCATATTTAAGTGGCGTACTAGTGATTGCAGAATTGTCATGTAATAAGGGAAGCAGCCTGTTAACTGGGGCCTGCATCCTAGCCAATGGCATCATTAAATTAATTCTGCCAATCTAGTATTATTTGGAGCGCTAGTGGAAATTCTAAGGTTTATATTATTTTTGCTGCCTACAAGGGGACCAGGTCTAATACAAATCAGCTTATTTGTTGATTGAGTTAGTTTTGTTTCGAGATGTCAATAGGATCGCAGCCTTTCTCTATATTGGACAAATTGCAACTTTGAATACCAATTTTATACTCCGCCGCAGCCTATAAGGTGGTTGCAAAGTGTATAAAAGATGAGTTTATTATGTCCGTGAAGGAGGTTGCGGCACATGCTAATGGTATGGTTTAGAATTAATTAATCATTTCGGTTGTAAACTGTGTGAATTGAGTCTTTATAAATATTTTAAATTTCTCAAGATGAACATTTCGTCTAGCACTATGAAAGGAAATCACGGTACTCACAAATCATGATTTGGCCGTCATCTATGCATCAATAATCTCTAGAGCACTGATTGGCCATACAGAGGTTTTTGCTCCTATTCCAGGTATTTTATTTTATGTGTTTCAGTTTGTTTTCCAACTATTTGACAAAATGTCTACTTTCAGATTGTTGTACAATAGTTTATCATAATTTTTAGATTTGAATATAGAAGGGTATTAATTGCTTTATCATTCAAATTGTAATCATCTGTGCGGTTTACTGCCAGATTAGCTTAAATTTGTAAGTATGGATAACAATGCCACTGAGACATGGTTAATTGTTTAAATTTTCAGCATTGCATTCATTGTAGAATTGTGTGGCTTGCTGCCAATTAGTTAGTGCCCCAATCACCATATGGTGTCACCTTGCCCACATCAAGATCCGGGTTATCAGAAAGTGTGATGGTTTATGCATTTCACCAAATATTTGTAAAAATCCAAAAAAATTGGTTTCAGGACATCACGCCCTAGCTGATGATACAGTTGCCTAGCCAAATAGACCTTGAAGAACTTGTTTAATTTGATGAAAATCTTAATATAATCAAGCATTTTTGGTGAAGAACACAACTGTGGATGACTGCTGATCATGAAGGCTGCTCAGGAAACTTTAGATAAAGTGAAAATCCTGCAAATGATGAAGAGCACCTGCTGCCCTCATCATGACAGTCATTACACTGCTGTTTGCATTTTACTTTTTTCATGTTTTGTTGTATTTGTGTTCTAAAAGAACAAAGTATGATGAGAAATAATGAAGAACATAAGTTTTATTTATACATCAACCAATGCTACTTCCAACGCCCCTCTGTTATTTATATTTTGCTTTACTTTTTCTGAATTGACTATTTTAAATTGCTTTTGTCAGTCTTGGACGCAATCCTATTTATAGCAGATTCAACTCTGTTCTTTGAAAGGTTGCAACCTCTATTGGAAAATGCATCCTTCTATAAATACACAAGCAGCTTTTGATAAATAGTGATTGGCCATTCTAATTCTGCCACACCTATGTACATACATCTGCACACATTTTAGTAAGAAAACCCAATGCCTGCTTATATGTGTGTGCCAGACACTTGACTTCTAATTTAAGTGTTTTACACATGTAGGTGCAATATACATGCAAACTCAACCTCCTTTATCCGTTTGGCCTTATCAAATGCACGCCTGGTAATGGAAAATCATCCTTGAAAAGTAAATCTGTCTTCTTTATATAGGTGTGACCTCACTGTGTAATTTTGTCTTAAAAATTTCAAACTTGTTTTTCTTTATATAGGTGTACACCTATAAATGTAAACCTTGAACTTGATTTTGAATGCCCATTTTCTTCACATAGGTTCACACCGCAGTATGGAAATTCTTTTCAAATTTATTAACCTCTTTTTCTTTACATAGGTGTGCATTTGACAATGCAATTTTAATTTGAAATGTAGAACTCATTTTCCTTTACATAGGTGTGCACCTAACAATGCAATGCAATTTTGAGATGTAGAACTCATTTTTCCTTTACATAGGTGTGCACCTAACAATGCAATGCAATTTTGAGATGTAGAACTCATTTTCCTTTACATAGGTGTGCACTTGATAGTGTAAATCTGATCTTTGAAAAATCAATCACGTTTCCTTTATATGCTGTGCCCCTAATAGTGTGATTTGAGAATTTGATTTTTGTTGACCTATTTCCTTCATACAGGTGTGCAATAAATAGTGTAATTTCAGCCCTTCATTTGAATTTTCATTTTCTTCACACAGGTGTGCACCTCATAATGCATTTCATGAACTTGAAGACTAAACTCATTCTTCTATATCAAGTGTGCACTTGATAGTGAAAATTAGTTATTTTAGAACAAAAGGACGATTTCACAAAAATAACTAATAGTTAAGAAAATCAATAAAGTAGAATACAAAATTAAAACTATGACTGCATATCAGTATTCCATGTGAGTTTAAAGAAACAACGTTAAAATGCAACTTTCCACCTTCCTATGTAAAGGTAAGAATAGAAAAACTATGTCAGCCCAATAATATTCCTTTGAAGGAAGACAAAAAAATTTGAGGAACAAAGAAATCAATGAAAAGTTAATTGAACGGGCAGATAAGCCAATAAGATAAACAACTTGAGGTAATTCATCATCTTTTCGAAAACTCAAAATCATCAAAGAAGTGCATTTGATTTTGCAGCTACTATTTGACTGATATACAGCATTTGCTTTCTCAATTTAATCTATGGAACACCTGATTCTTTCAAGAGGAATGACCATTCCAAGCATTTCGTTGACTACACATTTACTTTTCAATGTAAAAGGTTGAAATTTATGCTTGCATGATTGTTTTGACTATAGACTTATTACTTATCTCCTGAAAATGGAACTATTGGGAAAAATTCATGACCTGTAATATCTAGGTGATTAGGTAAATAGACTCGGACGCGGCGAGGGCAACTCGGCGACTCGAGACTTGGACTCAGCGCAGACGCGGCAAAATGAAAAAAGTTGAAAAAACCCTAGAAATTTAGAGATTTTTAAGGATTTAAAACTTGTTTCAAGCACCCTTTATTGAATACAACACAAGTAAAAGCAAATTTGATCACATGCACAAGTATACAACGATTACATAAGTATAAAGTACACAAATTGTAGTTGCGCTGCTGAAGGAAATAGCATACTTAGATATATAAAATTAGTCAAATGTATACAAAACTCATGGAATATGCAATCCATGACATCAAATGTTCCATACAAATATGAAATATCAAAAGTAAAACAATAGCTATAAGTCTATGACTCTATGCCCTATGGCATAGTGGAGCCAGCATCCTTCCTACGAAGGTGTCTAAGGGTCCTGGATGATGTTGCAGCTGCAGCCATAGTCTTTGCCTGTGTCTAACTCTCCATGCCACTCTCACCGACAGCAGCTATGTCTCCTCGTGCTCTAGCCTCCTCCTCAGCCATGGCTACAACCTCGGCCTCTCTCTCTGCTTGGTCCACCCAATCAAAGTCCTCGTCACTAAAGACTGCATCTGTAGCCTCAGTGATCCACTCAAACTGTGGATCAACCTCCTCTAGACTGATCGGGGTTTTGTCGTGGTCAAAAAGCTTCCTGTATCTGAGCCGAAGGTTGTAATGAACATATACCAAGTCATTCATCCTCTCCACTGTCAATCTATTGCGCTTCTTGGAGTGTATGTGCTCAAACATACTCCAATTGTGCTCACAACTAGATGAACTGCATGGCTGGCTCAATATATGAATGGCAATATTTTGCAGGATCGGTGTATCAGAACCAAACATATGCCACCAACTATCTGAGATGAGAAAAAGAAACAAAATCAATCTCATTTCAAGTTTCAAGTTCAAGTTCAACATTTAATAATAAATTATAATATAAAAAGATTAAAATTATGCCCTTAAATATATTTTTACCTGGCAATAATGTTGTCCTATTATCTTTGCACATTTGGCGTGCAAAGAAGTCTCCTTGTGCCCTAGTGAAGGCATCTATCTCCTGCACCATCTGTGTAGTAACAGCGGGCAACAACCGCTCTATCGTCGTGTAGAGCCCACTAAGAATATCTCTATCTCCACGGAGATCACGGCGAAATTGGAAGACCGGATTTAAGAAACATGCGGCTGCATGGATGGGCCTATGAAGTTGGTTTTGCCATCTCCTATCAATGATATCCCAAATGGGACGATACTTCTCCCCAACTCCACCATAGATTGATCCAATGGCCTCTTTGGCCCTATCCATGCCCTCATATATGTAGCCCATTGCAGGCTTCTCCCCATCTGCAACTCGTAGGAGAACTAGCAAGGGCTCAATAAACTGCAAAGTGCAAACATGTTTCACAAATAAGTGTGAACGAAAATAAACAAATAAAAGTAAGATATGATTAAAAATTAAACATAATAAAGAATTAAATTTACCTTCGCCACAATCTCTGCCCGACATTGGTGTCCAAAACCCTTGCTCATCAAAAATGCAATCAGCCACAACAATCCCTGCAGTGCTTGTAGAAAAGGATGAGGAAGACCACTCCTCACTAGTAAACATGCGCCTTAAGGCTGCCCTTGACCGAATCAAGGATTGCATCATGATAAAATTTGTTGCAAACCTGGTGATGCCAGGACGAGACAACTCCCTCAACCCCGTGTATTGCCTCATAAGGTTAAGCACCCATGTGTGGTTGTATACAAATTTGCATATGTTTTTTGCTGCTTCCACACATGCTTTGATCCATGGGAGCTTCCCAAGATCCTCTAACATGAGGTCAATGCAATGGGCGGCACATGGAGTCCAAAATATAGTAGGGTGCCTCTCCATCAATAATCTACCAACAACAACATAATTTGCTGCATTATCTGTCACCACTTGCACTACATTCTCTTCCCCCACATTAGCTATCACCTCCTCTATAGCCTCACACAGGTATGTGGCATTTTTGAATTGGGCAGAAGCATCAATGGACTTCATGAAGACGGTGTCACCCGAAAAAATAAGCAAAACCAATTATTCAATAAATTAAAAAACATAAATTAGCCATATTAAATTATTAATCACTAAATCAAATTCAAATTTCAATGCATTGAGGGAAGTACAATTACCTCCGGAGGAAACTAGGAAATTAAGCAACGTCCTATTTCTCCTATCGGTCCAACCATCAGTCATGATGGTGCAACCAATCATCCTCCACTGCTTGCATTGCTCTTCTAATTGTGCTTTCATATCTACCACCTTTTGAGTCAAAAGTGGGCCCTTTAATTCATCTTCACTAGGGCTTTGAACCCCACCCCACATATGGTTATGGCATCAACCATGTTTTGCCAAAAAGGTGACCTAAAACATGTCATAAATAAATTA
>VDFB02252038.1:0-31796 GCA_007258455.2 Sequoia sempervirens | reverse complement strand
TGTTGATTTGGGTCCCAGTTTAGTTTTGATGTGGTCTACATTCACTTCTATCTACCACAAAAGTGTTTTGGCATAGACCTAATTTGAATTTGCATGTTTAAGGTGCATAGCTGACCTTGGAGAAGGTTTCAAGGTTGAAGATGGTATAAGTATGAGTTGAGTTGTTGAGGGATGATAAGATAGATGTGAACGATGCAAAGAATGCAAAGTGAAAATTGTTAGAGTATGAAATTGAGTAATGTAATGTGAGCTTTCATGTGTTATTTTACTGGATGTAATGAGCAGAAGGTGGCTACAATTCTTCAATCAGGTTGTGAAGGTGTTCTTGACATTATGGTGGAATCTCTGTTGCATTGAGATGATGTTCTCTGTGTAACGCTTCTTTTCTATCTTTTCTATTTCAGAAGTGAGCCTTTTGGTAGTGAGCCTTTCTCTTTCTAGGAAATGATCCCTCTAGTAGTGAGCCCTATTATACTCAGTATTGATGTTACTTATATTGTGAGCTAATCCTCATCGTGATTTTTCCCTTCTTGGGTTTTCCATGTAAATCTGGTGTTCTCCTATGTGTGTTTTTAAGTTGTTTTTAGTTTCTTTTATTTGCATTGCATGATTAATCTTCATAATAGATTAAGGGTTTAATGAATGAATGTGCATCTAAATGTTAATGAGGTATTTGAAGTTTTAAGGTACAAGTGATTCACCCCACTCTCAGTTGTCTTATGCATTCAACACTTCTTAGCTTCAATCTTCTTTTCAATGTTTGATGCCTGATCTAATTTTGAACTTTCTCTTATGTCAAATCCTAATCCAAAATTTTATTTAGAGCCTTTCTAATTTGCAATCATCTCATCAAGCTTTGTAGCACTCATTTTGAATTTGTCTTCATGAGTCCTTGCTTTCTCCAAATCTGATCTTATATTTACCACTTCTTGTTCAAGCCTTGTACATTCCTTTGATTTTCTTTTCACCATTTCATTCAAAAATTCTTCAATTCTTTTCTTTTCTTCAACTTGCACTTTTAGACTAGTGATGGTTTCATTTACTTGCTTCAATTTCTCTCTAACTTCCTTATGTATTTCTCTAAACCTTCTGATTTTTTCTCTCAATTTTTTGATGCATTCATTTGCTTCTTTGAAATTTTCTTTCAAATCTTTGTTTTCATCTTTAGTCTTTTCAAGCTCTTCAAGGGAAAATTTGAGTTCTCCATCTTTGTCAAACATATAGTCTTCTTATATGATTCCTATTGTAGGAATCTCTTATGGAGGAGTGGGAAATTTTCTATTAGCCATGTGTTCAACCTCCAAGACCATCCTCAAGCAGGATACCGATTGTTGAACACCTATAATACTGATATGGGGGTGAGTCAGTATTCTCTTAAACCATTTAAACATTACACATCTAATTACCAAATCATATTCAACTATAATAAAGAAAGAAAGCATAAAACATCAACAACAACACATAACACATGAACACCAATATTTTTACGTGGAAAACCCAAAATGGGAAAAACTACGGTGAGGATTAGTTCACAATATATTTAACTGATTATAGTATATTTACAGAAGTGCTCACTATAGGTGGACTCACTATCCAAGTGGATTCACTGCCCATAGAGAAAAGATAGAAGATGGATTATGGATCACAACCTAATTTGAACTGTTATAATTACTTCTATCATATGCATTAAATATAGTTCCAAAGAATCTCAATAAATTGGATTTACACACTTCATCTGATTTAGATTTAATACTCTGCTTTCCTCTACATTTGCATCACTTCAATCTTCTACTCAACATTCACAATTTAAATTTGCACTGATTTGATGATATTCACATGTAGGGTCTTCACATCACTTATCAATCATCACAAAACACCTAAAAGATCTAACATATATATCCACTTCAAGCATAACATCTATAATGATGGAAAAATCTCCCCCCAACATGGCCTTTATTTAGTGTTGCAATGTGTCTAACATATTCATATTAGGTCTTGGGCCCTTGTGAACTAAATGAGCTTATTGGTGATTTATTTGGAGTGTTGTAAAGTGTTGTAACACACTTTCACACTTTTTTAGGATTTTATTTAATAATTAAGCTTCTTTATGCTTTAATTGGCCTTATTTTGCATGCATAAGCCTCATTTAATGCATCTTTTTGAGGATGATCCTAATACAAATCAACATATAATCATCATTCAAGTATTTTTAGGTTGTGTGGCCTAGATTTGGTGGTCTAGGAATCATTCGCGACCTTGGGTGTATGAGTCCCACCTATGGTTTTAGGTCATGATCCTGGTTTTACACCTTTCTAAGAATTTTTTAATTTGGTCCCATAAATTATGTCTAATGGGTCTCATTCACCACCTTGGGTGAATGAGTCATGTGTGGCCTAAAATTAAAATTAATTCAAAATTTGGGTGGGATTTTATTCTCCTAGATTTTATTTCAGCTTGTAGTGTTGTGATTTCGGGAATTCTTGCATAATTAAGTATAAATACAAAGTTTCTTTCACTCATTTTCACATAACAAGCAATCAAGTGACCTAGCAAGTTGAATGAGAATTCTTATTGCAATTTTGAGTTCACAAGAGAATTCAAGTGTTTACAAGAGAATTCAAGAGCATTAAAGAGCATATTATCAAGCATTTTAGAGCACTATTCAAGCATCAAGCATCATGTCAAAGTATTCATGCATCATGTTTTTTTTAGCTAACAATTGTGATATAGGGTTTCATGATTCAAGCTAGAATTTCATTCAATATCTATCCTATTTAAGAAAGATTCAAGATATACATCCATTGGATTCATTTCATACATGTTTGCAACCTCTTATTGATAGGGTTTGGTGAGTTGCAACATCATATTTTGTTCATTCACCATTCTCCATTCCTATTTCATTTTATTTCAAGGTTTGATTACCAAAACAAGGTTTGACCAAGGAAAACCCCTATCCACTAACAAACCAACATTTTTCCCTCTCTTTAGTGTGTGATTTGAAGGTTTAGGTTGAAGACACATTGAGGAGCAAGTTTGGAGAAAGTTGTCAAAGTTTCCACCTTGCATTGGAGAAACTTGGAGAACTCCTACAAGTTACAAATCGGGTTTCCAGATCCAGAAATCAATTGGGAAGCACAAAGTAGACCTTGAAGACAAAATTAAAATCTTGAAGTTTCAAAAATGCCTAACTGGACTTATTAACCAGTTCTGGCATTTTGAGTCCCAGTTTAGGTCAAAATTCAGATTTCTATAGATTTGGATACTCATTTGCGATATTCCTATTTCTGCACAAAAACCCGGATCTAGGATTGATTCGCCCATCCTAGTGTATGAGTCCTAGTCAGCATTAAATTCAAAATTTCTAGCATTTCAAAGCTCCATCTAGCCATCTCCAGATTCTTAGATGCACACATTTTTTCTTGCAACTTTCTATTTTGTTTTATTTTCCTTTCTGCGTCATTTAACGAAAGATTGCATTGAATTAGGGTTAAGCATTACATCTTGCATTTCATTTGTCTTTCCAATTATTAACTTGGTGGTGAACCCCTTATTAGTTTACAATCAGTCCCTAGGATATCCCTATTGCAAGATATATTTCTCCTTGGCATTGAGATCTCTAGGGTTATCCTTGAATGAAATTGGAAAGTGGGTGTGCTCTATGTTTTAAACCATACGAAAGCATCCTAACCCATTTTCTTTCAGTTCATTTTGGTGAACCTAAATTTAGAACATTATAATTCTGATTTGGAGTGCATTACCATCCTAGATCTTGCTTGCATTAACATTGCATGAAGGTTTGCATTACTTAATTGGAATTCTAGGGTTTCTAATTTTGCTTTAGTGAAAGTTCATATAGCTTGCAATTTTGCATCTTAAATCATTTAAAATCATACAAAATCTACATTTACAGTTAGGTTACAAATCATACAACATAAAAATCATAAAAAGCAGTTGAAAATTTCTTATTTTTTTGAAGAAAACCCTCACTGGGACTCATACACCCCTCTAGGAAAATCAGTTTGGACTTGACCTTGTGAAAAACATAGTTCAAATCTTTGGAAAACTCCTCACCTCAACCACTATTTTTCCTTTACCTACAAGAAATGTCACAAGCCAAGGAGGAATCAAAATTCCTCCTCCTACAACAATTTCCTCAATACCTACCTATACCAACCCTCAAGTCACAATAACAATGCAACCAACTAGTAATGTGATTCCTTCCTTGGGTATTTCTGCTAGTATCCCTAGTACCTTTGTGGCATCACACATCATATCTCCTACCACTTTACCATCTATAAGAATTCCATTCACTTTCCCCTCAAACACATATACCCCTCCACCATTTTCCCCTCCATCTCATAACACAAGCAATGACCCTTTCATAAATCAACTCTTCCAAACCGTTTCATCCCTTCAAAAACAAATTTCCACCATCAACTAAAATCAAAATGGTCCACCTACATATTATGTCAAAAGCAATCCATTTTCCTTGGAGATATTGTGAACACCGATGCCACAAGGTGTAGAGGTTCCTAGATTTGAGAAATATGGAGGAAAGGAAGATCCTTCTAACCATGTTAATTCTTATACCACCTTATGTAGTGACTTTGTCCTTGATGATAAACTCCTGGCTAAGCTTTTCCCTAGGTCCTTGAAAGATACTGCCTTGGAATGGTTCTCTTTGTTATCGAACAACTCAATTTGTTCATTCAATGAACTTGTTAAGGAATTTTTCAAATATTTCCAAGTGCATATGACCCCTAAGATGACCTTGGCCAATTTGATGAGATGTAAGAAAAAAGAAGAAAAGATACTCGACTTTATCTCACACTATCAATTGCTTTACTCCCAAATCAATGCCAAGGTTCTTAATCTTCACCTTCAAAAGATGTTCATAGAAAATTTGAAAAGTAAAATACAAGATAAGCTTACCATGATGAAATATCCCTCCATCATGCACTTGTGTATTTCCCTTCGTGATTATCAAAATTTGGTTAGAAGTCGAGATGCAAAATCCACCTCTAGCCATACTAAGAAATCCGAGTCCGCAAACCAAAACAATTCCCAAAATTTTAGAAAATAGAATAAAGGTTTCCTTCAATTCAATCCCCCTCTAAAAACAACTCAGAATGTCAGTAACCAAGTAACTGTTGTTAAATCCATGATACCATTTAGGTATGGGGACCCGAAGAGACAATTCACTCCCTTACCCAATACTCTTCACAACACAATGTCACAACTCCTAGAACAAAAGATGATTACCTTGCCTCCCGTTAAAACACCCAATCCTAATAAAAAATTGCTCACAAAATTTAGACCAAATTCTTACTGCCATTATCATCAAAAAAATGGACACGATACAGAAAGTTGCAAGCATCTTAAACATATTGTGCAAGACCTCCTTGATTCTGGTCATCTTTTTGTTGGAGTGTTAGTGATCAAGGAAATAAGTTTGTTTCCCCTCCTAACCAAAACATGCAAATTTTTACCAACCCTATACCTAATCATAACATTTCATTTGTCAAAGCTAGTGAAACTTCAAAGAATGATGTGATGAATGTTTATATGGATGATGAAAAAAATAATATTCCTCAACATGATCCTATAGATAATGATCTTATGGATGATATGGTAGGAGTGATAGAAATCATTCCTCATAAGGGACGAACTAAAAATCCTCTTGACATTTCTTTCTCCTCTAAGGATATACTTAAACATGCACCTAATGGTCCTCTTTATATAGCTGGTTGTATCTATGATAATCCCACTAATGTGATACTAATAGATCATGTCTGTGGAGAGAATGTGATCACAGAGGAATTCTTATTTTTGCATGAGCTCTATCAAGATATATATAATAAACCGAAAGCATGGATCAAGACACATAATGGTTTGCTTGCCTTACGATGGGATCAATCACTCTTCCTTTACAAATAGGACCGAAAACATTAGAAATCCCATTCTCCATCATCTTGCAGTCAGACCAATTTCGTGTGAAGCTAGGCTATCCATGGCTTCACTCCATGAATGCAGTCACTTCAGTTGTACATAAATTCTTAAAGTTTCCCTTTGACAATGAAATATTCACCATTCATCATAGTGGCTTTAACCTGTTGTCCTCCCGTGGAAAATTTTCCTTAGTTTTCTTTTTTCCCAAGCCTATAGAACCTATCAAACCACGAGAAGACTTCTTTTTCAAATCCTATCAAAAGTTCAAGGAAGACAAAATAACAAAATTATCCCTTCGAAACATGACTCACCCTATGACTGAGCCTACCATCCTCGAAGAAACCATTATTTAGCCTAAATAAATTCCAAACAACCAAGACCAACCTAAGATAGAAACTTCACCCACTTCCTAAAAAATACCAAGAGATAATGAAAACAATCCCGTCACACCTCTTAGAATAAAACAAGTTTACAAAGTCAAAGAGAAAGTGGTCAAACAACCTCCCATGGTTCCTTTCGTTCCTCCAATAGGGGAAGAAAATAAACCTATGGTTGATCAACCTGCTCCTACACAAACGCAACTTGAAAATAGAACTAAAAAAATAGAGGTGCTAGAGAGCATAGGCGTAGACATCATGCCCTTGCTCATAGGTTGCATGAAGAAATAAACAAAGAAAATCAAGATCCAAACTTGACTGAAGCAATGCATGATAAGTCTAACTCTTCCCCTAAACAAAAAAATTCTATAATGCAATCACAACAAGAGATGAACCCTTCTTTAGACATTATCATCCGACCTCCTATTGTGATTAATTTGGATGATGATGAGGAAGTTGCTAAAATTGACGAAGAGGTGCATAATGAATTGAACACATTGTTTTCCTCTTCTATTAGCTTAAACAATAATTATACTAAGAAGAGTGTTGAACCAGGTGATGGCCCTAGTCTGACACTTGCTATTGTCCCTTTGGCTAGTTGTCCACCTATGGTATACAATGAACATGATTGGAATGTGGACGACCTGCTTTAGGATAACTCACATTTTCCTTACCAGTTTCTTGGCCTTATTTCTTTTTCTTTTGTGTGATTGCATGTGCGTATTGTGATCCCCCGTGATGTTTTATTTGATGTATCCCTCTCTCTTTGTGGAATTCCTCAATTTTTACCTTCATTCTTCTATATGTCATAAATATTTCAAAAGCTTTTTCTTTATCTTGTTCATTTGTCTTTTATTTTTCTTTTGGGGATGACGCAAGGCATCAATAAATTCATGTCTCTTCATGTTGACCCAAAATATTTTTATTTGTCTTGTTCATTTGTCTTTTTTTTTCCTTTGGGGATGACACAAGGTTTTGAGACATTCATTTCTCTTCCATTTTGACCTGAAAGGTTTTTTCTTTGTTTTCACTGATCCAGGAGGATCTTCAGGACTTGAAATTGAAGTGTTCCAGTTTCTCTCAGAAGCAGTGCCATCGCATAGAGCATAGAATTATGAATCTGGCGCAATTTGAATGGGCGAAAAAGGAGTCTGTTTGCACAAGTTACGCGCAGTCAAAGTTGGGTCAACCCTTGGACTAGGAGGCCGACAGAAGGCAAAAAATTGATGGACTCAGAATCAGCCGAAAGCGGTGTCAGTTCGGAGGGCTTGTCGACACGATCACAACGAAGTTTGTTTCATCAAATTTTGAGTCTGTATGTCCGAGATATCGCCGATCAAAGCCCGGTCAACGGCTGGTCAACTCAGTTACCAGAGACGAGGAAAAAGGTGGAAAATTCATCATCACAGAATTTGGCGAAAGTGATACCATCGCGAAGAGCTCGTCGAGACCTTTCCAACGGCATTTTTTCGTGCAAATCGGATGTCGGGTGCGCGAGTTAGAGCCAGTCAAAGTATTCGGTTGACCGAGGTACGAGTGGTACAGTTGTTGACGTCACGTCATCCTGCTGACTTGGTGGACAGGTCATCGTACGGATGATGACATGGACCAATGAGGTCATGACACGTGGCAGCCGTACAAGTGACGTGACATTGAATGACATCAGCACAGTCAGCGAATGAAGTCTTGACACGTGTCCTCCAGCTGACGTGGCGATGACTCGACAGGCGATGAAGGCTGATGACGTGGAGCAGTAGAGTTCCGACACGTGGCATTCAGTGGCAGCTGAGTCATTCGATGATGTGGCGGTGACGCGGATGCTGACTTGGTTTCTCCGGCGAATATCTCCCTGCCACGTGGCACCTCCGCATACCTTCATTCCACCGGTGCATGTGTTGTTCGTTTGTTAAAAGTGTATGAGCGGATTTGAACCCCCGACCTGTTGCTTGCGAGGTTCGCGCCCGACCATTCCACCATTTCCGCGGCCGTTACTAATTATGTGAAGCGGTTGATTTTTGTTATTATTTTATTGGGAGTTGGTTTTAAAAATGGTCGGCGGGAGTTGAACCCGGAACCGCCGGGCTCCCAAAAGGTGTGCTCACCGTTGAGCCACGAAATTCCTTCAACAATATGATGGGCTTGGTTTTGTTTTGGTGAGTTGTTAGGCCCGAATTCCTAAACAACCTTTTAATGGTTATTTGTTAGCAAAATAACCAAACCCCTCAAACTAAAAGCCCGAAAATCCATTAAACAAAGGGCCCTGAATTATTTTAAAAGATTAAGGGGGTTGTTGTTTTTGATTTATATGTAAAAATTGGGAGATAGAGTTGTTTTTAGGAGATATGGGGAAATTTTGCAAATCATATGGTTTTCTACCATATCAGGTAAACTTCAAGTATAAAAGGGAGGAGTCTTGGAGTGTTTTTCATCAATCATCCATTAGTTGATCATCACTTCCTAAGTTGATCCATCAGTTGATCATTCTCCATTGTATCCCTTTCTCTTGGTCTTTGAGAGGCTTTTTTGTGAGAGAATTTCTTAGAGGGAATTAGGAGAATATTTGAGTTGTGATGTATTGATGTTCTGAGTCTTGTAGTAGATCCTATTAGGAAAAGTTAGTTTTCTTCCTCTTTGTTAGTCATCCCTAGCCTTGAGAGCTTTTGAGAGGGGTGTGAGTGAGAGACTTTTGTATGACTTTGTGGAAAGGCTACAAGATATTGTAAAGCAGTGTTACATGAGGCTCGTGGAGATTGTACTGCGTTTCAGAACATTTCAATAGATTGGTCACTCGATTGAGCTCGACCCGGAGACGTAGTCCACTTGGATGAACTCCGTAATCAAATCGGTGTCTTCTTATCTCTCTCTTGATTCTATGTTTTGAATTCTCCCTGATTAATGTTCCTGTTACTTCATTGTTGATGTCTTTACACCTTTCTTCATAATCACTTAAGCAACGTTTGTCATAGATCCCTTCCGCTTTACGAATCATTCACTCTCTTTGTGTTATTCTTCTAGTTCTATGTGTATTTGGGGAATGATGACAGTTCTGAGCTCTCTTAAAAACATTGTAGCAAGAACATGTTGACCCCAAATCCATAGATCCCTTATGTGTGTTTGTCATTTTCATTTTGGGGCCAACCCCTTTCTTTTCTTTGCATGACGTAGCTTCATTTGGAAACATATGAATTGGCATACGACTTTCTAAGTTAGCTCTCATGTCTTTGCTTTTTGCATTTATCATTTTATACTTTAAATTAATTTCTCACAATATGGTGTTTAGCAATTTCTTTAAAGTGGGGGCATACATTGGCATTATTCTTTTGCATTATTTTCTTTTTCATGGTTCATGGTGCAGTCTTTTTACTTCACGCAATGCATCTTTCACTCTATAGATGACATTGGGTGTGATTTCCTTCAAGAGAATGATCTATCTTAGCATATTGCATTCTTCTTAGTGGCTTGATGTAATGCACTACATCCCCTAAGTTGTGAATCTTCTATTCTTTAATTGGTCCTCTCTTGGAGACATTAGGCACAATGTTCCCTAAGTTAAGACCTCTTATGAATTAAGCAAGACTCCTTTGAACATTCTTTGCATTTTGCATTTTTAGTTATATGGACACCTTGCATAATACATCTTGCATACCTATAGATCCATCTTGTTTGTTCATGAGCTCCAAGCATACGAGGTTTTTCTTGTCTCAAGAGGCATAACTTTGGTATGGTTTGACAAGAAGTTGAATGAGGGAATGACTTTCCCTTAGCCACTCGCATGTGTGTGAGTGCATACCAGCCATGTGTGTATGTGTCTCACCTTCTTGGACTTCTCACCCAGTGGACAACGTAAAGTTTTGTTGCCTCAAAGTGAGTGTGCATTGTTTTGGACAAACAACCTAGATCTGATCCACATCGTGTTGGACAAATAGTCGAAGCTTGATCTACCCCTTCCTTTATTTTTCTCCTCTCCATGTCTTTGGCATTGTATTCTTGCACCTTTTTTTTCTCTTTATATCATTTTCATGTGTGTTCTTTTGTGCCTATGTTGGTTTGCCATATGACCTTGGTCTTGGGGGCTTGTGCAACCCTCTTGATCATGGTCATCCTATGTTACTAGAATTGGTACATTTGAACCCCTCTTTATCATGGCCATCCTATCTTACGAGCATTGGTGAATTTAGTCTACTTTACTGTGAGTTGGAAGCAAGTTCCTCCTCTCACTAAAGTGGGGGCTAAATGTAATGACGGAAAAAGCCCCCCCTTAACATGGCCTTGATTTAGTGTTGCAATGTGTCTAACATATTCACATTAGGTCATGGGACCTTGTGAACTATATGAGCTTATTGGTGCCTTATTTGGAGTGTTATAATGTGTTGTAACACACTTTCACACTTTTCTAGGGTTTTATTTAATAATTGGGCTTCTTTATGCTTTAATTGGTCTTATTTTGCATCCATAAGCCTCATTTAATGCATCTTTTCAAGGATGATCCTAACACAAATCAACATCCAATCATAATTCAGGTATTTTTAGGTTGTGTGGCCCAGATTTTGTGGTTTGGGACTCATTCGCCACCTTGGGTGTATGAGTCCCACCTAGGGTTTTGGGTCCCAATGATGGTTTTACACCTTTCTAAGCATTTTTGAATTTGGTTCCATAAATTATGCCTAATGGGACTCATTTGCCACCTTGGGCGAATGAGTCCCATGTGGCCCAAAATTAAAATGAATTCAAATTTTTGGTGGGATTTTATTCTCCTAGATCTGATGTTGGCTTGTAGTGTTGTAATTTTGGGAATTCTTTCATAATTAAGTATAAATACAAAGTTTATTTCATTCATTTTCACCTAACAAGAAATCAAGTGACCTAGCAAGTTGAATGAGCCTCCTTATAGCAAGTTTGAGTTCACAAGAGCATTCAAGAGTAGATTATCAAGCATTTTAGAGAATCATTCAAGCATCAAGCATCATATCAAAGTCTTCATGCATCATGTTTGTTTTTGAGCTAACAATTGTGATTGAGGGTTTCATCATTCAAGATCTATCCTATTCAAGCAAGATTCAAGATATACATCCATTGGATCCATTTCATACATGTTTGTAGCCTCTTATTGATAGGGTTTGGTGAGTTGCAACATCATATTTTTTTCATTCGCCATTCTCCATTCCTATTTCATTTCATTTCAAGGTTTGATTACCAAAATGGGGTTTGACCAAGGTAAACCCCTATCCACTAAAAAACTAACATTTTCCCCTCTCTTTAGTGTGTGATTTGTAGGTTTAGGTTGAAGAAAAATTGAGGAGAAAGTTTGGAGAAAGTTGTCAAAGTGCCTAAAGTTGTCAGAGTTGTCACCTTGCATTGGAGAAACTTGGAAAACTCCTACAGGTTGAAAATCGGGGTTTCAGATCTAGAAATCAATTGGGAAGCATAGAGAAGACCTTGAGTACCAGATTCAGATCTTGAAGTTTTAGAAAACCTTAACTAGATTGATTCACTATTTTTAGCGTATGAGTCCCAGTTTAGGTCAAAATTCAAATTTCTTTAGATTTGGATACCCATTTACAAAATTCTCGTTTCTACACAGAAACCTAGATCTGAGACTAATTCACCTAGCCTGGTGTATGAGTCCCAGTCAACATTAAATTCAAAATTTCTAGCATTTCAAAGCTCCATCTAGCCATCTCTAGATTCCTAGGTGCACACATTCCATCTTGTAGCTTTCTGTTTTGTTTTATTTTCCTTTCTAGGTCATTTAGTGAAAGATTGCATTGAATTAGGGTTAAGAATTATATCTTGCATTGCATTTGTCTTTCCAAGTCTTAACTTGGTGGTGAACCCATTATTAGTTTACAATCAATCCCTAGGACAACCCTATTGCAAGATCTCTTTCTCCTTCGCATTGAGATCTCTAGGGTTATCCTTGAATAAAATATAAAAGTGGGTGTGCTCTATGTTCTAAACTATATGAAAGCATCCTAACCCATTTTCTTTCATTTCAACATCAATTAGGTTGGCCTGATTAGATGTAACACCCAAAATATAGCTTGTCAGATCCAAAAAAAATTATACACATATCGTGCCAAAATACAAACTCAAAACAACTTGAAACAAGTCAACATGGACCTATAATATATCACACATAAGATTGCAACACTTAGTTAACCTTCGCATACCTATAAAATTATTAGGTCGGCACCGCAGAAGACCTAATACCAAAATTCTTCAACTATGTATCCACATGTGGACACGTGGAATTCAAAACTCAATTCTAATTGGAATTCCTACACAAATTCCGTTTGTCAACATCTCCTCAAATCTGCAAAGCCAAAACCTTATCTGTGGAGAAGTGAAAACTCTCCCACTCAAATGCACTAAACATGAAATAATTATAAACTGCCAAGATGGACTTATGTTACTTAGATCTCTCAAATAAAAAGCCAAAACACGATGAAATTCTGGAATCAAATACTTCTAACAACCAACAAAATAATGTTAGAAGAACGGAATGAAAAAATCAATAGAGGACTAGTGCATACCCAAACATTAAAGCTCTGTTACATTAAAATAATAGTATTAAAACTTAGTCGATTTCCCATTACAACCAACTTTACCGGACCAAACCAATTTGAAAAAATATCTTCCACAAGCACTCCAAAACCTGTTAGAACCAACCAAAATGATTTGCATCAAGATCTCCATATCTTGATTCAATTTTGACATCAATGAAAACACTATAATGTATAACTATCTATCCAAATACTCATGTTTCCCACAACATCATCAATGACATTCTTCCAACAAAAGGAAAGTTCCATGTTTAGATTGTTTGTGATGATTTCTACTTACTAGTTTTTTTAAATAGGCCATTTGCACTTGCTCGCCTTATGTATCCATCTTTGTAGGAAGGAAGTAAAGGTTCTCTTTTATTTTTTTGATAATATATAATTCATTTAAGGTGACTTCTACATCAATGTTGTATGAGAAGTGAGCTACAAATTGATCTATAATTTCTTGAAATTTCTTGATTTAGAGGGGTAGATGTGAGAACCATTCAATACCTTGTCTACTTAGGCTGCATAGAAAAAGGAGCATAAGATATGTGTCATTATAGGATACCTTCGTGGAAGCTACATAGAACTCTCATATATGTTCCCCTGGGTTACCACGTCCTTTTTATTTGTCAAATTTTAAAATTTCAAAGTTAGTAGAAACTGGTAGCATTGTTATGCTCCTATCAAATGCATGGGGGCATAGGTCATTGAGAGCATATGATTTTTTAGTCTTTCCCATTTGTTTATCTTGGATATTTTGTGTCAATCTTTGAATCTGTGATGATTGATCCATAAGAGGATTGTTTGGTGGTGGATTGTAACTTTTGTATTGAGGGATGAGAAATGAGATGAATGTTGGATCTTGATATGGAGGGGCATTTGTGTTGTATGGATTGTATAGAGTTTGTTGAGGTTGATTGTTTGTTTGATATTGTGGATTATTTTGAGGTGGAGGAGGTTCATTTTATGAACCATATTGATGTTGGGGGATGATGTGTTGTTGAGGGTTTTGTGGTTGGTATTGGATGTAATACTAGTGTTGGGGATTTTGTTGAGAACTTTGTTGTTGTGCAATGAGTTGTTGAGAAAGTAGTTGGTGTTGATAAGTAACATTTTGTTGTTTTCATGGGGTAGGAGTTTAATAGTGTGGTGTGATGTATTGATGGTATTGTTGTTGTTATGGTGTAGGGATGTATTGATGTTGTGGGTTAATGTTTTGTGGAATGATGTTTTTTTTAGGGGTTGTTGATGGTATTGTCGAATGATGTTTTGTTGATGAGGTTGATGATGGTGTTGTGGAACGATGTTTTGATGAGGAGGTTATTTTTTATGTTGTGTAATGACATTTTTTTGACGAGGTTATTATTGGTGTTTTTGAGGTTGTTGTTGGGTGAATTTTTGTTGAGGAACATTTGAGTGTATGTTTTATGTGTTGGAAATGAAGGTATAAATTGCAACAATATTAACTTAAAAATATGGTTGTAAATATGAAATTATGTTTACAAGATTACCATAAAATGATTATGTTATTGACAATTTTAATAATGAAAGAAAAATTTGCAATACCACAAGTCATCAACTCAAGTGAAACAAGATATACATGGAGAAACCCTTGTAGGGAAAACTCCACACCCAAAGAGATCCATTTTTTGTATTAATCTTCAAGGAAGTACATCAATACAACAATACTCTCTATAATCTTGTAGCACTTTGTCACTTTGACAACTTACAAACAACTCATACTAAACTACCATCTCAATGCTCCAATATATGAAAGTTTATGGGAGAGAATACCACAAATTGTATACCAAAACAAAAAGAAAAACCACCTGGAAAAACCCATGCCCCCTTAGTGAACAACCCAAAAACATGGAATAAAATATTAAATTATCACATGGCCTTCACATGGATTCCTATCCCAAAACCAATTATAATTGGTCAAACCTAAGTGCTCCATAAATCTTTGATAGCTCCAATGGATACATGCATGAACATGCACCACCATGAAAACCTAGGCACCCAACCATGCAAGAGCATGTAAAAAATGAAAATAACATTCAAGGACATGCACACTCAAGTGGTCCCAACCTAGAAATTTGGATGCCCAAGAGGAATATTCTCTTGGAATGCCCTTTAACCGCCATTGTAATGGGTCCACCTCTTTGTGATCCAGGTGGATCCAAAAAAACTCAAAAACTTCACAGTCTTAGAATCCAACAAAACCAACATCATTGGAAAGAGCTCACTAAAACGATCTCGACGCAACTTGAATCACGTCAAAAGGAGATTGTACATGTGAGTTATGCTTGGTCAAAGGTTCAGTCAAACTAGGTACTAGAGGGTAGTCAAAGGTCAAAATTTTGATCATCTAAAAAATGGTCAAAAGTAGCACCATGTCGAAGAGCTCATCGCCATGATTCAGATGTCGTTCATTTCGCATCAAACAGAGTCTGTATGAGTGAGATACAACCAGTCAAAGTTTGCAAGGAAAATGGGTTGACTTGATGACGTCAACAAAGTACAGTCAACATTGATGTTGACGTGGCATCATTAAGGATTGACACGTGGCATTTTTGTACATGGTGACATGGCATAATAGCATGGCACACTAACTTGGCGTGTGTGATGAAGACCAATCACATTGTGACACATGTCATAATTCGAGCATATGACATGGTGCCACATGGCCCAGTGGCTGGGTGCCACGTGGGACCTCAAGGGGCAAGATTCAGTTTGTTGATAAAAATTTGGCTTGTTGGAGAATTGAACTCATGATAAAACCAAGATAAAACCTTTCCACCAGCAATTAACACTAATGATAAACTTTTCACCACAAAGGATATCAAGGTTGGTATTAAAGCTTTGGCAGTGGGGAAGGCTCGAGACATCAATGGTTTACAGGCTGAATATTTGAAATGGGGTTTAAAGATCTTGGCACCACATATCAAGAAGATTTTCAATAGGATCATTCAACATGGTTTTCCAAAAAATTGGACAACAAGTGTGTTTATCCCTCTTCACAAGAGCAGGGATGTCAACAATCCGTCAAACTACCGCACCATAATGATTAACCCCCTTTTTCGGAAGCTCTTTGGGAGCATGGTGGAACACAAAATCAGTTGTTGGGCTGAAAAGGAAGGTAAAAGGGTGAAAGGCCAAGCTGGTTTCAGACCAAAGCATTCTACAATTGACCATTGCATCACTCTCAGACACATGGTAGAAAAAGTTTTGGATAAACAAGGCAATGAGGTTTTTTGTTGTTTTGTTGACTTCAAAAAGGCTTTTGACCAGTCCCTAGAAGCAAACTTTGGGACATATGGAACAACTTGGGATTCCAGAAAAGTATAGGGTTGTTGTCCATAGACTTTATGATTAGGTCTAGGCCAAAACCATAACAAAGGCGGGTCTTTCAGAGTGTTTTGGGAGTGACATTGGGGTCAAGCAAGGTTTCCCTTTATCCTGCACCTTATTTGGGCTATACATAGACAAGTTAGAAGAATGGTTAGACAAGTGGGGAGGTGATGGAGTGTTCCTAGCCACTTATGTGGTCAAATTGCTGCTATATGTAGATGATCTTACCTTAATGGAAAACTCAGAGAATAGTCTCCAAGAACATCTAAAAGCTTTAGAGATGTTTTGTCGGGATGTAGGGATGCAAGTGAACATCAGCAAAACCAAGGTCATGATTTTTATGCTGAAAAGAGCTAAGATACAATTAAATTTTATGTTTGAGGGAAGCTCTTTGCAAGTGGTAAATGAATACAAGTATTTGGGTCTTGATTTTTGCAACAATCTGAGGTGGGAGACCTATAGGGAAAAAAGAATTCAAGGGGGATGGAAAGCCCTCTACTTGCTCCAAAATAGATGTAGATCCGCTGAGCTATGGGACTGGAAAACAAAGAAGAAATTATTTGGGCTGCTTGTCACTCCAGTAGTATTATATGGTTGTGAAGTTTGGGGCTGCAAAACTTCAGCTCTAAAATGGAGGCAAATAGAAAGATTACAAAAACACCTAATCACAAGCAATTTTAAAATAAAAAGTACAGTTTTGTATGAGATTTTCCTAGCTGAGGCGGGGGCTTTCCCAATGGAAATGGCAACTTTAATTCATTTATTAGGTTATTTGAAGAGAATTGAGAATATGGGGGAACATCGGTGGCCCAAGATTGTGGTGGAAGAAAACTTAACTAGAAGGAAGAGCACATGGATGAGGCAAAATGTCAAGTGGATGGAAAAATGGGGGATAAGCATGCAGGAGTGTCAAAACACAAATGTAGAAATTAAAAGGTATGTAAAAGAGAAAGTCAAACAAATCTTGTGGTCAAAACAACTTAGTAGATAAAGAGAATACAATGTTTTGCACTTTAACCACACTTGTGACCACAAGAAAAAGTATTACATGGGGGTAGATATAAAGTGGAAGGCTAAAATGTTGATAGCCCAGTTGAGAACCAGCTCTCACCATTTGAGATGTGAAATAGGGAGATGGAAAATACCCAAGGAGGCATAGGCTGATAGGATTTGTTGTTTCTGCTCTTCGGGTTTAGTGGAAACAAAATGGCACTACGTCATGCAGCGTAAAGCTTACGAGGACATTAGGTGTAGTTACTTGGATCTGTTTAAAGTCAAATCGTTAGAGGCTTTGTTTGAAGAGGAGAAGATCGCTGAAATAGTAGGTTACCTGATCAAAATACACAGTAGAAGAAACAAAATCAGCAAAGAGTTAGAGGGAAACATAGAGTAGTTGGTGGGGTCGGCGGCTGCTCGGTTTGTTGCAAAATGTGGTTTCATTTCTGTCACGTGGGTCCCATAGGCCAGCTGGTCTTGTGGACATAATTAAAAGCATTCATTCGTTCATTCATGACCTCTTCTCTCCCAAAATTTCTCTCTACCACTAAGTCAAGCGCCTTTTTCGGATTAAAGTAGGTGGTATTTTATTTAAAGTTTTAAATGTGGAAAATCCTATTAAAACAATGTTGGTTTGGTGGTTTGAACCCACAACCCCTCATTCCCTACAAATCTTCCCAGCCACTATGCCATGAGCGCTGGTTGCAAAGTAGATAGAAACAAATTTCTTTTGTTATGTGTGGTTGTGAGTATAGGGCTCATAACAAACAACCCGAGCCACCCCCTATTAATAGGGGTTAAAATATTAACAACATTGAGCCAAAAGATAAATAAGCCCTTTAATTAAAATGAAATTTAAAAGATATTTAGAGATTTAAAATAATCTTTAAAGATTATTCAAAGGGATTTTTAAGAATTATTAAGAGGATTTTTAAAGATTATTATTTGTAATTAGGAGATATGGATATTTTTCTAAATAATATGGTTATAGACCATATTAAGCAAATTTTATTTATAAAAAGAGGGGAAATGGGCTTGTGAAGGGGGTAGAATTTTCTTGGAGAGAATTGTAACAAGGAGAATTAGTCAAGTTCATTTTGGAGAGATAATTCTTTGGAGGAGAATATTGTAAGCACGAAGGCCTATTGAGTGTCCTCAAGTGTTGAGAGGAGATTGTGAGTAATTTTATGCAGGTTTTGGAGCTTGGATATTGTAACAAGACATTTCTATTGCTTGGAAAAATTAATAAAGCAGTCCTACTTGAGAAGAAGAACCAGAGACGTAGTCCTGATTAGACAAACTCCGTTATCAACCGGCATTATCTCCTCTTCTGTCTTTTTCTTCTATCATTCTCTAAATTTCTTTTCATTTTCCAATTCACTATTTGAGTTCTACTTACAACATTTTAGTAATTAGTTATATGAATGTGAACTTATTTTGTAATTTCAATGGTTAAACAACATAGTCACGCAATTCTGTTGCGATCGGGGAAAATATGTAATTAGGATTAATTTGCAAGTTATTTTGTAAACCTCTAACATCAAATCAAGTGGTATCAGAGCAGTTTAACAGGAAAATTGCAAGGGGTGAATGTTAACTAGGTTGAAATTGAAGTAAGGAGAAGGTACACTTGAAGAATTTAATCCAGAGATCATATTGAGGTGAGTCACTCGAAGATCAATCATGGCACAACCAAAAGAAGAAAAACCTCCCAGTTCTAAAATCTTCGATAATGAAGAAGTATTCTGCAAAATGTTCCTAGACATGAAGATGATGATCGAAGAGTTATATAAAGACCGACAAAGGAAAAAGGAAAGGAAGGCTAGGAAGGAGGAAGTTGAATCCTTGTTGAAAGAAGACAAAGGTAAAGGAGTAGGAGGTGGTGGTGACCCTCCTGAACCTCCATCCTCATCCTCTTCATCTTCTTCATCCTCCTCATCCTCTTCTTCTTCTTTGTATAACTCTTCTAAGAAGAAACGACCTGTACAATCTAGATTAAATAGGCCTTTATTGAAACTTGATGTTAAATTTGTTTTTCCAATCTATAATGGAGAATTGGATGCAGAGAAACTTGAAAATTGGATCAAACAAGTTGAATTTTATTGTAGGGTACAAAAGTTCACAGATGATGCTTCAAAGATCCAATTAGCCACTCTTCACCTGGGAGGCACAATGCTAATCTTGTGGGAGAGTAAGACTCGGGAAGATATTATCCGATACAGTAAAATTATTTCTTCTTGGTTTGAGTTTATAGTTGCACTTAAGAAACAGTTTTATCCATTAGGGCATATACAAAAAGTAGTAATGAACTAGAAATCATTAAGACAAAAGAAAGGACAAAGTGTGCAAGAATATACACAAGAGTTTAGGAAGAGGGATTTAATTTTGGGCATTCCATTGTACACACAAGAAACTTTGTTAAAATACATAGATGGATTACATGAGAGTTTGAAACATACCATACTTATCTTTAATCCAACTAACATTGATGAAGTTAGTGTGCAAGCTATCCATTTGGAAACAAGCTCAAGGAATAGCCATGATAATCTGTTGATGGAATCTAGTAATCAGAAAGGAAGCAAGAAAGGGAAAGAAATCATAGTGAATAGCTACTGTAAAGAAAGAGGACAAGAAGCCTTATTTCTCACACTGCCAAAAGAAAGGGCATGAAGATGCAAAGTGTTGGAAATTTCATCCTGATCAAAAACCAAAATGGTTCAAGGATCAAAAGGGTAAGCAAAAGACAACAACTATCGTGCATGATCTCAAATCATATTCTGATGATGAAAGCAAGATCACAGTTGTGGGTATAAAAGGTAACATTCTTGTTGTCAGTACCAGTTCCCATGCTTCTTATGTAAAGTGTAATGAAGAACTTGTTGAAAGTAAGAGGAATGAATTATTTCATTTAAGGGATATTGCAAAAAAAAAAAAGATTGATACACTCATAGATAGTGGATCACAAGTGAATCTAATTTCTGAACAAGTTGTTAAGGAATTGGGATAAAAAAAAATCCTCATCCTAGACCCTATCCATTGGGTTGGGTGCATGATAATGCTCGGCTACATGTGTCAAGGCAGTGTAAACTCTGATTTGCAATCACATCCAAGTTTGTAGATGAGGTAGAGTTAGATGTAATTCCACTTGACATTTGTGGGATGGTTCTAGGTAGTCCTTTCTTGTATGACAGAAAATCCATTTTCTATAGGGAACATAACAAGTATCATTTGTTTAAGGATGGAATTGAATATATTGTAAAAGCTCATCACATGAAGAATGATAGATTTGTTGTAAACACATGGCATATGAAGATGATTGTAAATGCAAGCAATACTTTAACCCTCATGTCTATAACAACTAGTGATACTAAGGATGAATATTTGAATCATGATAAGGTGTCACAGGCAGCACAGTATGAGGATCAGTTGCAAGCAGAGTTAGGCCTTCAACCAGAGGTGGTAAAAGAGGGTTTGAATGTATAATTTTCTAATATTGTTCCTGTTCAGGAAATTCAAAATGTTGATACTATTTCCTTCACATCATTTTATTCAGTACTGTTGCTTGTTATTCTACTAGTTAGTTCTATGTGGATGATGGATGTGACAGTGAATATTGATGAATAAGCAGTTAATTGTATCAACAATGCTATCTCATATTTCTTTGTGTTTGTGATGGTTCAAATGTTCAAAATTTTAGTAGGAAGGACAGATGATACTGGGCAAGTGGTGCGACATTTCCCTAGCTCAATTTTTACATTAAATAGACCTTTCAAAGGTCCAAAAGCTTCTTAATGGGGAGGAATGATCTAGGTGGATCCAGAAAACCTCAAAAAATTCATAGTCTCATAATCCAAAGAAACCAACATCATTGGAAAGAGCTTGCCGACACGATCCTAACACAACTTGAATCACATCAAAAGGAGATCGTACATATGAGTTATGCTCAGTCAAAGGTTTAGTCAAACTGGGTACCAAAGGGCAGTCAAAGGTCAAAATTTTGATCATCTCAAAAATGGTCAAAAGTAGCGTCATGTCGAAGAGCTCATCGCCACAATTCTGACGCCGTTCATTTTGCATCAAATAGAGTTCGTATGATTGAGATACAACCGGTCAAAAGTTTGCAATGAAAATGGGATGACTTGGCGACGTCAACAAAAGTACAGTTAGCATTGACGTTGACGTTGCATCATCAGGGCTTAACACGTGGAATTTCTGTACATGGTGACGTGGCATAGTAATATGGCATGCTGACTTGGCGTGTGTGATGAAGACCAATCACATTGCGACACATGTCATAATTTGAGCATATTGCATGGTGCCACGTGGCCCAGTGACTGGGTGCATGTGACACCTCGAGGGGCAAGATTCGGTTTGTTGATAAAAATTTAGTTTGTTGGAGAATCGAACTCATGACCTCTTCTCTCCCAACATTTCTCTCTACCACCAAGTCAAGCGCCTTCATATTAAAAGTAGGCGGTATTTTATTTAAATTTTTAAACATGGAAAATCCTATTAAAACAATATTGGTTTGGTGGTTTGAACCCACAACCCCTCATTCCCTAAATATCCTCCCAACCATTATGCCACGAGCGCTAGTTGCAAAGTACATAGAAACAAATTTGTTTTGTTATGTGTGGTTGTGAGTATAGGGCTTGTAACAAACAGCCCGAGCCACCCCCTATTAATAGGGGTTAAAATATTAACAACATGGAGCAAAAAGATAAATAAGCCCTTTAATTAAAATGAAATTTAAAAGATATTTAGAGATTTAAAATAAAATAATCTTTAAAGATTATTAAAAGGGATTTTTAAGGATTATTAAGAGGATTGTTAAAGATTTTTATTGTAATTAGGAGATATGGGGATTTTTCTAAATAATATGGTTATAGACCATATTAAGCAAATTTTATGTATAAAAAGAGGGGAAATGGGCTTGTGAAGGGGGTAAAATTTTCTTGGAGAGAATTGTAACAAGGAGAATTAGTCAAGTTCATTTTGGAGAAATAATTCTTTGGAGGAGAATATTGTAAGCACAAAGGCCTGTTGAGTGTCTTCAAGTGTTGAGAGGAGATTGTGAGAAATTTTATACAAGTTTTGGAGCTTGGATATTGTGACAAGGCGTTTCTATTGCTTGGCAACATTAATAAAGTAGTCCTACTTGAGAAGTGGGCCCAGAGAAATAGTCTTGATTGGACGAACTCCATTATCAACTGATGTTATCTCCTCTTCTATCTTTTTCTTCTATCTTCTATCTATCATTCTCTCTATTTCTTTTCATTTTTCAATTCACTATTTGAATTCTAATTCCAACATTTCAGTAATTAGTTATATGAATGTGAACTTATTTTGTAATTTCAATGGTTAAACAACATAGTCACGCAATTCTATTGTGATCAGGGAAAATTTGTAATTAGGATTAATTTGCAAGTTATTTTGTAAACCTCTAACATCATATCAAGTGGTATCAGAGCAGTTTAATAGGAAAATTACAAGTGGTGAATGTTAACCATGTTGAAATTGAAGCAAGGAGAAGGTACACTTGAAGAATTTAATCCAGAGATTGGATCGAGGGGAGTCACTCGAAAATCATTAATCATGGCACAACCAAAAGAAGGAAAACCCTCCCAGTTCTGAAATCTTTGATAATGAAAAAGTATTCTGCAAAATGTTCCTAGACATGAAGATGATGATCGAAGAGTTGTACAAAGACCAACAAAGGAAAAAGGAAAGGAAGGCTAGGAAGAAGGAGGAATTTGAATCCTCGTTGAAAGAAGACAAAGGTAAAGGAGTAGGAGGTGGTGGTGACCCTCCTGAACCTCCATCCCCATCCTCTTCATCTTCTTCATCCTCCTCATCCTCTTCTTCTTCTTTGTCTAACTCTTCTAAGAAGAAAAAACCTGTACAGTCTGGATTTAATACGCCTTTGTTGAAACTTGACGTTAAATTTGATTTGCCAATCTATAATGGAGAATTGGATGTAGAGAAACTCGACAATTGGACTAAAAAAGTTGAAGTTTATTGCAAGGTACAAAATTTCACTGATGATGCTTCAAAGATCCAATTAGCCACTCTTCGCTTGGGAGGCACAACACTAATCTGGTGGGAGAGTAAGACTTAGGAAGATATTAGCCGATACGGTAAAATTATTTCTTCTTGGTTTTAGTTTATAGCTACACTTAAGAAACAGTTTTATCCATTAGGGCATATGGAAAAAGCAGTAACAAACTGGCAATCATTAAGACAAGAGAAAGGACAAAGTGTGCAAGAATATACATAAGAGTTTAGGAAGAGGGCTTTAATTTTGGGCATTCCATTGTACACAAAAGGAACTTTGTTAAAGTACATAGGTGGATTACATGGGATTTTGAAACATACCATACTTATGTTTAATCCAACTAACATTGATGAAGTTAGTGTGCAAGCTATCCATTTGGAAACAAACTCAAGTAATAGCCATGATAATCTGTTGATGGAATCTAGTAAGTAGAAACGAAGCAAGAACCGGAAAGAGAAATCACAATGAACAACTACAGTAAAGAAAGAGGATGAGAAGCCTTATTGCTCACACTGCAAAAAGAAAGGGCACGAAGATGCAAAGTGTTGGAAATTGCATCCTGATAAAAAACCAAAATGGTTCAAGGATTGAAAGGGTAAGCAAAAGACCGCAACTATCGTGCATGATCTCGGATTAGATTATAATGATGAAACCAAGATCACGGTTGTGGGTATAAAAGGTAACATTCTTGTTGTCAGTACTAATTCACATGCTTCTTATGTAAAGTGTAATGAAGTACCTGTTGAAAGTAAGAGGAATGAATTGTTTCATATAAGGGTTATTGCAAAACAAAATAATATTGATACACTCATAGATAGTGGATCACAAGTGAATCTAATCTATGAGAAAGTTGTTAAGGAATTGAGATTAAAAATAACTCCTCATCCTAGACCCTATCCAATGGGTTGGGTGCATGATAATGCTCGGCTACATGTGTCAAGGCAGTGTAAACTCCGATTTGCAATCACATCCAAGTTTTTAGATGAGGTAGAGTTAGATGTAATTCCACTTGACATCTGTGGGATGGTTCTAGGTAGTCCTTACTTGTATGATAGAAAATACATTTTCTACAGGGAACATTACAAGTATCATTTGTTTAAGGATGGAATTGAATACATTGTAAAAGCTCATCACATGAAGAACGATAGATCTGTTGTAAGCATAGGGCATATGAAGATGATTGTAAACGCAAGCAATGCTTTAACCCTCATGTTTATAACAGCTAGTGATACTAAGCATGAATATTTGAATCATGATAAGGTTTCATAGAAAACACAGTATGAGGATCAGTTGCAAGCAGAGTTAGGCCTTCAGCTAGAGGTGGTAAAAGAGGGTTTGAATGTTTCATTTTCTAATATTGTTCTTGTTCAAGAGATTCAAAATGTTGATACTATTTTCTTCACATCATTTTATTCAGTATTGTTTCTTGTTATTCTACTAGTTAGTTCTATGTGGATGATGGATGTGACAGTGAATATTGATGAATATGCGGTTAATTGTATCAACAATGCTATCTCATATTTCTTTGTGTTTGTGATGGGTCAAATGTTCAAAATTTTAGCAGGAAGGACAAATGATACTGGGCAAGTGGGGAGACATTTCCCTAGCTCAAATTGTACATAAAATAGACCTTCGAAGGTCCAAAAGCTTCTCAATGGGGAGGAATGATCCAGGTGGATCTAGAAAACCTCAAAAAATTTACAGTCTCAGAATCCAACAAAACCAACATCATTGGAAAGAGCTCGCCGACACGATCCTAACACAACTTGAATTGCATCAAAAGGAGATAGTATGTGTGAGTTATGCTCAGTCAAAGGTTTAGTCAAACTAGATACCAGAGGCCAGTCAAAGGTCAAAATTTTGATCATCTCAAAAATGGTCAAAAGTAGCATCATGTCGAAGAGCTCATCACCATGATTCTGACGCCATTCGTTTCACGTCAAACGAAGTCCGTATGAGTGAGATACAACTGGTCAAAGTTTGCAACAAAAATGGGTTGACTTGATGACGTCAACAAAAGTGCAATCAACATTGATGCTGACGTGGCATCATCAAGGCTTGACACATGGAATTTCTATACATGGTGACGTTGCACAATAGCTTGGCACGCTGACTTGGCATGTGTGATGAAGACCAATCACATTGTGACACATGTCATAATTCGAGCATATGACATGGTGCCATGTGGCCCAGTGGCTAGATGCAACGTGGCACCTTGAAGGGAAAGATTTGGTTTGTTGATAAAAATTTGGTTTGTTGGAGAATCGAACTCATGACCTCTTCTTTCCCAACATTTCTCTTTACCACTAAGTCAAGCACCTTTTTCGAATTAAAGTAGGCGGTATTTTATTTAAAGTTTTAAATGTGGAAAATCCTATTAAAACAATGTTGGTTTGGTGGTTGAACCCACAACCCCTCATTCCTAAATCTTCACTTCAGCTTCACTTATACACCATAGTGCTGGGTTTGAGAATGGAATGAAACAGGAATGCATTGTGTGAAATGACCATGGGCTGTGGCTGGCCAGCCCGGGCTGCCTATTGGCAGAAGGTTTAAGAAACAATGTTCTGGCATGGGGCCAAGACCAAATAGGCCAAGGTAATTTTAAAGGAATAGCAGGATTTCAAAACAATCACAGGAGTATTCAAGGGTTTTTAGGGATTATTCAGGGTTTAAAAATTGTTTGTGTAGTGAGAGGCCATGGGAGTGCCACAAAAATAATATGGTTGCAGACATGAAGGTACATGTACAAAAGGAGGAGGCATGAAGGAATTTGGGGTGCTGCCCAGAAGAGTATAGGAGGAATTAGTCAAGTTCATTTTGGAGAAATAATTCTTTGGAGGAGAATATTGTAAGCACGAAGGCCTATTGAGTGTCCTCAAGTGTTGAGAGGAGATTGTGAGAAATTTTATGCAAGTTTTGGAGCTTGGATATTGTAACAAGACATTTATATTGCTTAGCAACATTAATAAAGTTGTCCTACTTGAGAAGCGGGCTTTGAGACGTAGTCCTGATTGGATGAACTCTGTTATCAACCGACATTATCTCCTCTTCTGTCTTTTTCTTTTGTCTTCTATCATTCTCTCTATTTCTTTCCATTTTCCAATTTGCTATTTGAGTTTTAATTACAACATTTTTGTAATGAGTTATATGAATGTGAACTTATTTTGTAATTTCAATGGTTAAACAGCATAGTCATGCAATTCTATTGCGATCGGGGAAAATATATATTTAGGATTAATTTGCAAGCTATTTTGTAAACCTCTAACATCAAATCAAGTGGTGAATGTTAACCATGTTGAAATTGAAGTAAGGAGAAGGTACACTTGAAGAATTTAATCCAGAGATCAGATCGAGGAGAGTCACTCAAAAATCAATCATGGCACAACCAAAAGAAGGAAAACCTCCCAGTTCTGAAATCTTTGATAATGAAGAAGTATTTCGCAAAATGTTCCTAGACATGAAGATGATGATCGAAGAGTTGTACAAAGACCGACAAAAGAAAAAGGAAAGGAAGGCTCGGAAGAAGGAGGAAGTTGAATCCTCGTTGAAAGAAGACAAAGGTAAAGGAGTAGGAGGTGGTGGTGACCCTCCTGAACCTCCATCCCCATCCTCTTCATCTTCTTCATCCTCCTCATCCTCTTCTTCTTCTTTGTCTAACTCTTCTATGAAGAAACAACCTGTACAGTCTAGATTTAATACGCCTTTATTGAAACTTGATGTTACATTTTATTTTCCAATCTATAATGGAGAATTGGATCAAACAAGTTGAAGTTTATTGTAGAGTACAAAATTTCACTGATGATGCTTCAAAGATCCAATTATCCACTCTTCGCCTAGGAGGCACAGCGCTAATCTAGTGGGAGAGTAAGACTCGAGAAGATATTAGCCGATACAGTAAAATTATTTCTTCTTGGTTTGAATTTATAGTTGCACTTAAGAAACATTTATCCATTAGGGCATATGCAAAAAGTAGTAATGAACTGGAAATCATTAAGACAATAGAAAGGACAAAGTGTGCAAGAATATACACAGGAGTTTAGGAAGAGGGCTTTAATTTTGGGCATTCCATTGTACACACAAGAAAATTTGTTAAAGTACATAGGTGGATTACATGAGAGTTTGAAACATACCATACTTATGCTTAATCCAACTAACATTGATGAAGTTAGTGTGCAAGCTATCCATTTGGAAACAAGCTCAAGGAATAGCCATGATAATCTGTTGATGGAATCTAGTAATTAGAAAGGAAGCAAGAAAGGGAAAGAGAAATCATAGTGAACAACTACTATAGAGAAAAAGGACAAGAAGCCTTATTGCTCACACTTCCAAAAGAAACGACATGAAGATGCAAAGTGTTGGAAATTTCATCCTGATAAGAAACCAAAATGGTTCAAGGATTGAAAGGGTAAGCAAAATACCGTAGCTATCGTGCATGATCTTAGATCAAATTCTGATGATGAAGCCAAGATAACAGTTGTGGGTATAAAAGGTAACATTCCTATTGTCAGTACTAGTTCCCATGCTTCTTCTGTAAATTGTAATGAAGTACCTGTTGAAAGTAAGAGGAATGAATTGTTCCATATAAGGGCTATTACAAAACAAAATAAGATTGATACACTCATAGATAGTGGATCACAAGTGAATCTAATCTCTGAACAAGTTGTTAAGGAATTGGGATTAAAAAAAACTCCTCATCCTAGACCCTATCCATTGGGTTGGGTGCATGATAATGCTCGGCTACATGTGTCAAGGCAATGTAAATTCTGATTTGCAATCACATCCAAGTTTGTAGATGAGGTAGAGTTAGATGTAATTCCACTTGACATTTGTGGGATGGTTCTAGGTAGTCCTTTCTTGTATGATAGAAAATCCATTTTCTATAGGGAACATAACAAGTATCATTTGTTTAAGGATGGAATTGAATATATTGTAAAAGCTCATCACATGAAGAATGATAGATCTGTTGTAAACACATGGCATATGAAGATGATTGTAAATGCAAGCAATACTTTAACCCTCATGTCTATAACAACTAGTGATACTAAGGATGAATAGTTGAATCATGATAAGGTGTCACAGGAAGCACAGTATGAGGATCAGTTGCAAGCAGACTTAGGCCTTCAACCAGAGGTGGTAAAAGAGGGTTTGAATGTTTCATTTTCTAATATTGTTCTTCTTCAGGAGATTTAGAATGTTGATACTATTTCCTCCACCTTAGATTATTTAGTACTGTTGCTTTTTATTCTACTAGTTAGTTCTATGTGGATGATGGATGTGAAAGTGAATATTGATGAATATGTAGTTAATTGTATCAATAATGCTATCTCATATTTCTTTGTGTTTGTGATGGGTCCAATGTTCAAAATTTTAGCATGAAGGACAGATTATACTAGGTAAGTGGGGAGACATTTCCCTAGCTCAAATTGTACATAAAATAGACCTTTTGGAGGTCCAAAAGCTTCTCAATGGGGAGGAATGATCCAGGTGGATCTAGATAACCTTAAAAATTTCACAGTCTTAGAATTAAATGAAACTAGCATCATTGGAAAGAGCTCACCGACACGATCTTGACGCAACTTGAATTGTGTCAAAAGGAGATTGTACGTGCGAGTTATGCTCGGTCAAAGGTTCAATCAAACTAGGTACTGGAGGGTAATCAAAGGTTAAAATTTTGATCATCTCAAAAATGGTCAAAAGTAGCATCATGTCTAAGAGCTCATCACCACGATTCTGACGCCGTTCATTTCACGTCAAATGGAGTTCGTATGAGTGAGATACAACCAGTCAAAGTTTGCAACGAAAATGGGTTGACTTGATGATGTTAGAAAAAGTACAGTCAATATTGATGCTAATGTGGCATCATAGGGGCTTGACACATGGCATTTCTATACATGGTGACATGGGATAGTAGCATGGCATGTTGACTTGGCGTTTGTGATGAAGACCAATCACATTGCGACACGTGTCATAATTCGAGCAAATGACATGGTGCCACGTGGCCCAGTGGCTGGGTGCCATGTGGCACCTCGAGGGGCAAGATTCAATTTGTTGATAAAAATTTGGTTTGTTTGAGAATTGAACTCATGACCTATTCTCTCCCAACATTTCTCTCTACCACTAAGTTAAGCGCCTTTTTTGGATTAAAGTAGGCGGTATTTTATTTAAAGTTTTAAACGTGGAAAATCCTATCAAAACAATGTTGGTTTGGTGGTTTGAACCTACAACCCCTCTTTCCCTACAAATTTTTCCAACCACTATGCCATGAGTGTTGGTGGCAAAGTAGATAGAAACAATTTTTTTTTGTTATGTGTTGTCGTGAGTATAGGGCTCATAACAAACAGCCTGAGCCACCCCCTATTAATAGGGGTTAAAATATTAACAACATCAAGCTAAAAGATAAATAAGCCCTTTAATTAAAATGAAATTTAAAAGATATTTAGAGATTTAAAATAATCTTTAAATATTATTAAAAGAAATTTTTAAGGATTATTAAGAGGATTTTTAAAGAGTTTTATTTGTAATTAGGAGATATGGGGATTTTTCTAAATAATATGGTTATAGACCATATTAAGAAAATTTTAGGTATAAAAAGAGGGGAAATGGGCTTGTGAAGGGGGTAGAATTTTCTTGGAGAGAATTGTAACAGGGAGAATTAGTCAAGTTCATTTTGGAGAAATAATTCTTTGGAGCAGAACATTGTAAGCACGCAGGCCTGTTGAGTGTCTTCAAGTGTTGAGAGGAGATTGTGAGAAATTTTATACAAGTTTTGGAGCTTGGATATTGTAACAAGGCATTTCTATTGCTTGGAAACATTAATAAAGTGATCTTACTTGAGAAGGGGGCTTGGAGACGTAGTCTTGATTGGACGAACTTTGTTATCAACCGGCGTTATCTCATCTTTTTTCTTATTCTTCTATCTTCTATCTATTATTCTCTCTATTTCTTTTCATGTTTCAATTCGCTATTTGAGTTATAATTACAACATTTCAGTAATTAGTTATATGAATGTTAACTTATTTTGTAATTTCAACGGTTAAACAACATAGTCACGCAATTATGTTGCAATCGGGGAAAATCTATAATTAGGATTAATTTGCAAGCTATTTCTAAACTTCTAATTTCAAATCACTTTGAATGTAATTACATTTTTTGAGAGGAAAATAAATAATAAATATTGTGTCCCTCACGTCCCCTAGAATACTTTCCAAAGAACATGGAGACACATAAATCAACTTAGGATAGAAATTATAATGTCACCTATCCGAACATTATCCTACTTGACATTATACATTGCAATTACAACTATGAGACACAAATAAAACATATAATAAAGTATAGTGATCAAGGCCCATGGCCTTCTTGCACCAAGAGAACTTATTTATGATCATTGGCTTCATGAGAGAATCTACAACATTACCCAAAGTGACAACCTTCTCAATTAAAACTTTACCATTCTCAACCATTTCTTTCAAAAAGTGATATTGAACATTAGCATGCTTAGTACGAGCATGATACATAGGATTTTTGGCTAAACATATGGCACTTTGATTGTCACATCCAATCCTCACTATCTTGCTATCAAAACCAATACCATTACCAAGTCTTTGTAATTAAAATACCTCCTTGTAAGCATGTGTAGATTCCATATACTATACTTCGGTGGTGGATAATGCAACTGTAGGATTCATCTTACTCATCCAACTCATTGCACCTCCAAACAAAGTAAAAACATAGCCAGTAGATGGCCTTTGACTATCCAAGTCACCTACCCAATCTACATCTAAAAAACCATGTATTTTTAATGACTTACCCACTTCATCAGTACCATGATAAGCCAAACAGTAATCTAAAGTACCATGCAAATATCTAAACACCCTCTTAACAAAAGTACATTGCTCTCTGACAGGGTTAGACATAAACCTACTCAAAACTCCCATTGCTTGGGCTATATCTGGTCTAGTGCAAACCATCGCATATATTATACTACCAATGGAACTAGCATAAGGAACATTAGACATCTCTTCAAAATCATCATCAAAATTAGGACACATGTCTAAAATCAACTTAGTACCAACCAAAAATAGAATATTTATTGTTTACAGTCATGCATATTAAACCTCTACAAAATAGTATCAACATACTTACTTTGACTTAACCAAAGGTTTTTATGAACCTGATATCTACCGATCTCCATCCCAAGAATATATTTTGCAGCCCCCAAATCCTTTATATCAAATGTGCTAAAAAGCCGAGTCTTAATATCCTTAATCATTACCTTGCTGCTACCCATAAACAACATGTCATCAATATACAAGACAATGATTAGAATCTGATAATTAATAACCTTAATATAAACACAATGATCCTCCTCACTTCTAACAAAACCCAAATTCAATGCAAAGGCATAAAAATTTTGTTACCACATCCTGGGTGACTATTTCAAACCATATAAAGATCTCTTTAACCTGAAAATGAAGTGTTTTTTTCCTTTCACAACAAAACTATCAGGCTATTGCA
>VDFB02252037.1:281659-329494 GCA_007258455.2 Sequoia sempervirens | reverse complement strand
ATCTAATTAGTTACAATAGTTATTAAACATTGATTTTACTTAATAATGTTAGGAATATAGTAATAATGTGAGGTTAGTTCATATCTCATTGGCTATGGGTCGTAGGCTATGTTGAATGAATCTAATTAGCTACAATAGTTATTAAAATTTGATTTAACTTAATAATGTTAGGAATATAGTAAATTAATTCTCAACAAATACAATTTTTTAATAAATATATTCTTTAAAAATGATAATTGTAAAATATAAATTAAATTTAAACTTTTAAATAATTTTTATTTTTCTAACAACAATAGTTTTGTGCAAAATTAAGGTATGAGATAATTTTATCTCTATTTTAGTTTTATATTTATTATCCCTACATAAACATGTATATTTTAGCTTTTTGTCTAGGTTATTCAATCAATTAATTAATTATCCTTTAATTACTAATATTGCATAAAAAAAGTTTTGTTTAACAAAGGTAGTCGATAACTTTTAGGTATCGCATATTTTTGAAGAAAAAAAGATGTTTAATATTGGATACTTTTTATAATTACTATTGGTGGATATAGCCCGAGTTTGGGTGAACCACGTTAAAAATTGTCTCTCATTGTTATTATTTCCATGTGTTTTTCATTCCTCTATTTAATCTTTATTTGCATTTAATTGATATTTTTACATGCAATTCCTAAAAATTTCATTTGAGAATTGGTAAACAATTGTGACATATATCTTGAGTTTTACAAGCCCAACAAACAACTAGCAAACATCTTCACAAAGCCACTTGCAAAGAATGTTTTTGAGCACCTCTGATAAAAAATTGGAATAACAAACATATATGGCAATGAAGATTAAGGGGGAGTGTAAGCTGATGTGGTGCTCCACCTGGAATTTAGTAATCTCCCTTGCTATTGTAGCTCAACTACTCTAACCACCACATTTACTTCATTCTTTTTTCTTCTATTCTCTTTGATGTATCTAGAGTCTTCCACTTTTTGTGTAATCTAGAAGCTTCTTTTGAAGCTAGAAATGAACTCTATTTTGAAAATGTATTAGGTTTTTATACTTTGTTTTTGATGAATGAATGAAGGCATGAACAAAAAGAGAACTAGCAACTCTATCTACAAAAGGAATTAATAAATATTTGTTATGTTTTTAATAATTTTTTCTCTATGTTGAATATTGTATTACTTTCCTCTCTTTCTCAGTTGGAATTTGCTATATAGCTTGTCTCTGTTTTTACTAGCAAATGTTTCAAAGACTACCACCATATTACACCACTATAACAAGAAATGAAGTGGATGAGGTGGTGTCAAAATTAAATGTAAAATTATTTTTTGATATGATTTGTTGCACCCATGTAATTGTTGAGATTTATAGTAAGTAGACATTATCTTCAAAAGTTGGACTAGATTATGAACTCATCGATTGCATTCATTATATGCACTTTTCCATTTATCTGCTGCTTGTCCTCATTTTCTTGATGAATTCAATGCTCCTTATTCTGAACTAAAATGTGGTTTTCATTATGATGTATGCATAGGGAAACTTCAATAGAGGCGAAGAATAATGAAAGACATTGATTATGACTAGTTAATCAAAGGTTGCAATGTGCATTTATCCTTAATTAATCATTGAGTTGAATACAAAATAAAATATTGAATTGAAAATATTATAATAACAACAAATTGCAATGTAAAGTAAGAATCAAAATTCAAAACTCCAGTGCATAATCTAATTAGTTATTCTTATGTGGGATTGATAGTATCTCAGGTGGCCCTTGCTTGAGTGTTGTGTTCCATAGTATCAATTGTTATCAAACTGTAAATAAACCTATTCACAAATGTCAAATCTTCAACTAAGATGGGAAGAGGATTTGAATTAATTAAAGTTGTAAAAACAACTAGCTAGTTGAAGCGAGAGTGCATAAATCAAACAAAGATTCTACAATTTTTAAGAAAGTTGCTATGGTATAGGAACATGTTGAATAGAGCATCTTGATAATAACTATCATTCCTTATTATAATATACTTCCTCCTATTATAGGCTTATTTAGTGGATCGAATGCCACATGGTTAGCCATGTCCATGACCCATAATTGTCATCTTCATCCCAATCTAGAAAGTATGTTTATGTCATAGTTGGTTCACTCCTTTCTTGTGCTAAACCATCCCCCCTTTCTTGCGGGCATGAAAATTCTTTGCATTGCAAGGGTTAGCCTTATATCTAAAGGAATATTCCATAATCACATATTATTATTTAGAAAACTCTACTAAACTTATATAGGTATATAAAATATATACTTATATTGATTAATACTAATGGAACCTTAATTCTCATGTCCCATCTTAAACCCTTGTTGCATTTAGGATGGTTTTTGAATTTATTACTTAAAATCAATTGAATGTTCTATTTGGTTGTCAACCCCCTATTTCCCACTGTTGGTCACTATTTTAATACTTTCTACTATGCAGTCGATTTCCTCATCATGAGTTTTGAAAAACTAAGCTATGTTATGACTTTGGGGTTCTTGAGCTTTTATTTTATCTATTGTATATTCCTAGGAAGTCCCCTCCATCAAAACAACTTATTAAGCATGCACATTAAGGTTTTCACTTAATTTTAGCTAGCCTTATATCCTTATCGCTCATCATTGATCACTTTTGAGATATATGTTTTAAACTAGCAAAGAGCAATGAGGTTATACCTCTTTGATATCAATCATCACGAATTGATTCTGGAACTCTTGTTTGATATTGGAGATGAATTATCCTAGTTTCATCACCCATCACCAATATGTTGTAAGGGGATTGCTTACAATTACTGATGAGCGAGATGATGAGTTCCCAATTGTATCATGCCTTGCAGATTTGTTTTAAGTGTTAAGGTTATGATTAACGATGAGCGATATGATCCCTTATGAGGATTTTTCTCTTGCCAATTTGACTACATCCTATTTGGGATGTCTTTTGTGTCATTGATCGTTATGTAGGTGTATGTGTCAAACTATGGTGTTTAAATATCTTGTCCCTGATGGGATTCAAGATACAAAATTGAACTAGTGAGGAGCAACGAAGATGAAGATGATTGAGAAACTGACCATAGATCCAAGGTCTGAATTTTGTGTATGAGGAACTTGCATCACTGATAAAGATGGAGGAGAATGAAGTGAACTAGAAATTGGTGACAACTACTACATGAAGGGGCAACGTGTCAGAATCTAAAAATTTCATATAAAGTAGAGAGAAAAGTAGTGAGGTAGATTATCAACCATTGATATAGTTTTAAAGTGGAAAGATCAATGATCAAGGTTCAAAATTGAATGGCTACTTTTTTAGTTCACTCGCATGAGCTTACTATCAAATATTAATGGTGACATGCTCTCCTTTCGGCCGTAACTAAAAGTAGATATCTAGTTTATCGTGCACCCTAGTTCATTGGCTAGTAGAAGGAATACCAGAGGCTAAAGAATTTGCAAGGAAAACTATAGAGATTATTGTAAAATAGGGTGACATAGCTTCCATTTGGGTAAGCAAAATTGATACCTCATATTAATTAAAGTAATAGGATGAACACCCATGAAAGCTAATAAGAAAATTGATGGAAAATGTAATTTAGTCTTTTTCCTGGTGCTTTCAATTTGATAATTGAGCATTATTTAAATTGTGAAGAAAGTTGTCTTGTTCAATAGTAGAATTTTATCCTATCATAATTGTGAAGGGTTTTGTTTGGCAGTAAGAGATTGTAAACTCTAGTCTCCATTTACGTTACAAACATGAGTGACCCAGAGCCTAGTGAGTCCAGTGTTAGACCTGAAAGGAAACCAAAACAAAAAGGGGTCAAATGACCTACAACTTAACATGCTTCAATTGAAGTAGAACCCAAACTAGTAACTATGTCTAACCCTTTTATTGGTACTCCTCCAGCTTCCACAAGGTCCAAAAAGTGAAAAGAAGAAAACAAAAAAGTTTATGCAAGAAAATTCTGGAGGTATCAGAGAGGGAGGGTCACGAATTGGTAAAATGCCCACAAGAAAAGTTGGTGTTATCACTAGGTTGATTGATAATGCTGGAAAGATTGGTGAGAAACCCCAACCCCAGAGTGGACAACAATTGTTTATGTATGCTTTCAATAGGAAAAGTTCTAGTAAGCCTGCATGCTTCTTGAGGGGATTAAACCTAGGAAAGTTAGTAGTTCCAAATGTGTTTGTGGAGGTTGATTTAATGATGGAGCTAGCAAGGAACTATGACCCTACTAACAGGAAAATCAAGAGTGAGAATGGTAATATAATTTTGGAGGTGACTACGGATGAAATGTTGGAAGTGTTTGGGTTGAATCTGAATTACACTGCAAAGGTCAAGCATGTTGACTTGTATATTGAGTATCAAGGGAGAAAAATTACATATAGAGAAGCAATACTTGAGTGACATAGAAGGAACAAGAAAAAAATTACTGTTCAAGATGTTAAGCCTTTTGAGTGTGAAGAATTTGAAGATTATTTCAAGAACACTTATTATTGTCTAAACCAAGTGCTAGCTTACGAGTTTGAGGTTAGAATAGCCCCTGATTTTTTGGTGATGATGGCAGATATACAAGAATATAATCAAAACACTAGTTTTGATTATGCCAACTTTGTTTCCCAACAAATACATGAGGATTTTCTTAATTTGAAAAGGAATCACCCCCTCTATCTTTCCCTCATTATTCCTTATTGATGCACATGCTCTTGTGGGAAGGATATTTTGAGTGGAAAAGGAAATTGAATTTGAGGATTGAGAACAGTGAAAATGAGGCCATCCCTATGCAAACGTGGACATACATTTGGGATCAGGATTGCTCCAATTCTAACTACATTTTATTTTCCAATGTTGTAAGACATGGTATCTTAGAGTCATTGGGTGTGGCCCCTAGATTCAAAATTTCTCCATAAATCAGAAATGTGATGCACCCAATTGATATACCAGGCTCTGCAGCCACACATAATTGGGTTGACTGGTTTTTACATTTTGAATATACTTTGATCAAGGTGTATGGAACTAAAGTGGTTCCCCATTTTTTACCCTTGTATGTCTCAGATAGGTTGGCTTTCATGGAGCTCATGTGGCAAATGGAATTCATGGATTTTTAAATGTTTAGAAAGGATAGAAAGGACTCTGTGGTATACCCCCAATGCTCTTTTACTTATTTTAAGGTCACTTCCCTTGAAGGATATGAGAAATTGGGCATTATGATGAATACTATCAAAATGCCTATAGATTTGATTAGAGTTTTTGATCCATAAGGATTTGTGGCAAGAAAGAGAAGACAAAAGTACTTAGGCATCATACATCATGAGTTTTTCTATAAAGATGATGTATTAAGGAACTTGACAAGTGATGAGGCTATTATGGCTAGGAAAAGGAAATGGACATCTATGACAAACCTTGAGGAGGAGATTATGAAAAAGAATGCCTTCTACATCAGTCCATATAATGAAATTGTAAACCCATTGGAGAGGGCCTTTACTATGATAATAGACTATAAGTTTGGTGGATTTAAAGTAAAAGTAAAGGAGGTTGTAGACAGAGTCCAGCTTCTCTTAGAGAAACAACGACAACAACAAGCTAGGGATATCCTAGAAAGGCTTGAAGATGTTCAGGAGGTCAGGAAGGAGCAAGTGGCAGATCATGTGCTAGGAAATGAGGAAATTAAGTATAAATTTCCCATTCCCAATATTGAAGAGAGTCATAGTTCAGATGTTCCTCCTGACAGGATTGTCCAGTGGCATTATGATACAAAATGATGATGATCCCCTAGAATTAGGGAGTGTGATGAGTTCTTGGCTGATGATAAATTTGTACAGACCAAAGAGTTTTAGGAGTTTATGATTCAACAAAGGAGTAAGGAAATGAAAGAGATACTAGAAATAGTTTGAGTCAATGTTGAACCTTCTCATCAGGAGGAAGCTAAGAAAGAAGATGAAGAGAAGATTAAGGCTGAAAGTGCAGCCATTACTCCTACTAAAGCTTGAATAATTGTTAAAGATAGTGGAATCATGTTATTTCCAGGATGTACTATCACAACTACCATAGCCTATGATGAGATTCAAAGAGATCCTCAAGCTTTGATATCTGAAGATCAATTTGAGAATAAAGTATTTTGTTCCGAGTATAGTGCAAAGCTGCATACCCTTGCAATTTGGTCAGTGTCACCTAATACTAGCAAACATGAGGTTGCTAGGCCTAGTGAAGAAGTAATTGGTTCACTAGTGGTCAAAAAAGCTATTGACATAACTCCAATCTAGGTTGCGTATTAACGAAACATGTTGCAATGCTTAGTGTGGACACTGCACATATTTCTCAAAAGAAATATGAATCTTTGTTCAAGGAATATAATAAGGATTTGAATGAATTGAGTCAAATGAGAGCTACCAGTCAAGCTACTTAAAAGACAGCAACTCATCCTTCTCCCTCTTCCTCATTTGATATGTCTACACAAGATAGGAAAACTTTGGCCCTCAAAATTGATGATCTGAGAGGAAAGTTAACTGCTAAAAAGGAAAATGTCAAGTAGGCCAAACTATAGATAGTCAGGGTGGCCAATGAAATTTTTAGAGATGTACTTAAGCATAGAGTAACCAAGTTGGTCCATAGGGCTAATGAAGTATGGATCATGTATAAAAACATTCATGAGGCAAATACAAAGTATCTGCAAGTATAGGAAGCCTTTAGGAATGAGTAGAATAACTAGATTGCTAGGATGAGTGCTTTGAAAGAGACGATGCCAAAAATAAAGGAGTATCCCGAGGCACCCACAAATATTCCTGACATCTTGAAGACTATTGACTCAATAAATGAGCTAACCACTTTCCATGGAAAATTGGGAATATAACTCCAAAGAAAGTTGAAAATATTCAAAGAAATGGAGAATTGTGGCATGCCTCAAATATTGAATTTCGAAGGTGAATTACATTTGTGAAGGGTAAAAGGAGGAAGTTGGGTACATGAAGAGGGGAAGTTTTGGCCAAAAAAAAAAATCTCACAAAAAACATGTATGCGTTATTCAAAAAATGTGTATGCATTATGGTTCGGGTACCCAAGCCTAAAAAAATGTGTATGCACTATAAAATGCATACGTGTTATAATGTGTATGTGTTTTATAATACCTACAAGTCATTTATTTAAAAAATTAAATACCTTTTAGAAATGCGTATGCATTTTGTAATGGAAAACACGTGTGCGTTTTGTAACAAAAAATGGGTACTCGTTTTAAAATGAGTGTGTTTCTAAAATTTTTATTTTTTAAATAATCAAGAAAATAAAGAACGCATATGCGTTTTGTAACACGTACACATCTTTTAAAAAGGTGTACGTGTTATTTAAAAATTGAATTCCCAACACACATGCAGCCTTGGTTTTAGGCATGGGAAAGGCTTGGCAATAAGAGCCTTAGCCTTATACCTACAACTAAAAAACTATGGCAGATTGAAGAAGAATGTCCAACTTTGGCAATATGGCTGATGGACTTTTTTTTTCTGAATTAGTCTTTAAAATTAAAACCCATTAGAAAACATGATGTCTAATTTCCAAATATATAACTTCTATTAAAATTGGATTATGTTTGCTATATTTTAATTAATTTCTAAGAAAAATAGTCCTTAAACTTAAAATATCATACTTTTTTTTATTTTTTAATAACTTTTTTTGGTTAAGTTTCATATAAAAAAAATTATTTGGCATCACACTTCAGACAATTCTCTACACAATGAAAAAAAAAATATTCAAAAAATGTTTAGTTTAGGTCCAATTATGCTTTCCGTACACATTGATTTTTAAAAACAACAATTAAGGCCAATAAAAATTCAATAAAAAAAAATATTCAACAAAAAATTACAAAAAAAATTCCACATCAATCTTCATGTTATCAGCTCTCTTTTTCGAAAAGGAATTAGAAAAATACTTTTATTTGGATCAAAAAGTGGTGTCTGTATATGTGCTTCGTATGGTAAAATAAGGGACTTTTAAAAAGTCATTTTTATAGATTCCTATCAAAATTTAATTTCTATAATCTAGGTATTTGAATAATTTACATATTGGAAACTAGATTCAAAATGCTAAATTTTATATTACTGACTTTTTTTAAGATTCTTTGTGTAAGTGCCTCAAATTTTCAGTCCAAGTGTGACAAAATATGAAAAACAGCAAAAACACTTCCACTTTTTGAGCTTTTTGTGTACCCAACTTCTTGCATCAACCTCGTTTGACACCTGGAAGGAAGATTTGGGAGGATTGCTTGTAGCTGTTATGATGCATTTTTTTGTCTTTGATTACCTCTTTCTTAATTCATACATTGATATGATGGTAGAGATTGAGTTAAAAATGGATATATTTGTTAAGGAAGCCAAAATTTTAATTGATGCAAGGTACTCCCAGTATACTACTAAGGTGCAGGGTTTATTGAATGTTAAATGGCCCACGAAGGAGGAATACAATATTTGGTTGGAGAAGGATACAGAGTGAATAGGGAGAATAACGATACGAGAAGAATAATACATAGCTTGAATATAGTATAGATTAGGCTTTCGATATAACATGGTAAAATATTATTCTCTCCTCAATGATCAAAGTGATTAGCATGTGGTGCTAATGTGGATCAAACCATTTTATTTTATTTTCTGCTTTCTTCATCTTGCTTCGTAAGTTTTGCTATTTTGATTTCCTTATAGTTGGCATTTGGAGCACATGGAGAATATCTTGTAACTATTGTAACAAACTAATGATGTCTTTTAGGGTGGGGCCTATTTTCCACGAAGATTTGTGGATATTTTTGTCTCATGTTTATTTTCTTCACCTGAAGACTCAAGCATAACTAGGAAGGGAATATTGTTGCAAGTGCTCCTATGAGATCATGAAATGTGTTCTATCTAGTTTGAGGCTTGTTTTTCTCCTTCATCTCTATAAGAAGGAATTCAGGACTAGAAGCACAAGAGTTAGAAAATTTTGAGTTGATACTCTTAGTGTTATAAAGAAAATACGAAGCAAGTTTGAGGGTCTTTGTTTTAAATTAAATCTTGGAGTTCATACTTATGCATGTAAGACTGATAATGGTCTAGCATCTTCTAATACATATTAATATCGGTTTCATGGTTATTCTCTCTCCATGTATGTGTGTTATGAGTTATGATTGAAATTAGTCAATGAGTTCTTTCATTTGTCTCTGTCATTATTTGATAGATGTTCAATTTCATGTTTTCCTATCAATTCAATGAATTGATGTAGATGCTTATATGAGAGTGATAACTTATAATTACAGTTGTTCTAGGATATTTTAAAGAAGTGATAATCTTGAAGTCACAAAGAAATATTGTAATGCAAGATTTCTTGGGATTATATGTGTTATAATTTGAATTGTTATCAGTTTATGTCAAAGGATATTGACTATGTGCTCTAGATAAAGGCACTGGTTCATGCGGGATATTAGTGTTACATTTATAGTATTGATTCATTACTTACTCAATCTTTTAACCATAAAATTTCAAAAGGAACATTGTTGTTATTCATTCTTTCTAGTTTATTTTCTCTCATAATCAACTCATATAACATATAACGTAAATTGTTTAAAAGAGAAGATGAGCTGGGCGATGTGGGAGGCCGGGGAACTAGAAGCGGCAGCGGGGAAAAATAAGTTTTAAATCTTTGAAGCGAGATGGCGGGGTTGAGAAGTGAGCGAGAACTCTTCTTCGAATTCTGATAAAGGTAAAACGGATCCTGATGAAAAGGATGTCCACGATAAAGTCCAGGTGGATCCAAGTGGAAAGGTTGGGTCTTCTGTTCCCAAAGTTGGCATGGATTTTGAGGTCGGGGGGGATGAAAAAGGTAAGTCATGGTCTTCGCTATTTGGATGTAAGCCAAATCATATTTCCTCTTTTCCCCCCATGCGTATCCTCTCTGATCCGGGGTCTGGAAAGTTTTCTATTTCTGTGCCGGACGAAATCATAGACCATAATATTGCTAGGATGGAGAATGTTTTGGTTGGAAAATTTTTGGGTCCCAAGCCCAATATTGAAGTGGTAAGGGAGTTTGTTAAAAAAAATGGAAAACCAGTGGTCTGGTTTCGGTTGCGGCACTCCCAAGGGGTTTCTTTGCTTTTCAGTTTACCTGTATTGAGGATTCTAGGGCTGTTCCTAGTGGTGGTCCTTGGGTAATCAGAAAGTCCTCCTTGGCCCTAAAGAAATGGTCTTCTAGGGTAGATCTATCTGATTCAATCTTCAAAATGGTGCCAATTTGGGCTAGATTGCCTGGTCTTCCTTTGGAGTACTGGAACACTGATATCTTCAATGGGATTGCTAGTTCTTTTGGTGAACTTCTATCCATTGACTCAATGACAGCGGCAAGAAAGCGTTTGGTCTTTGCTAGAATATGTGCCGGGGTTTCACAAAATGTTGATCTTCCATCTTTGATTGACATCCAATCTAAGCTAGGAGTTTGGAAGCAAGCTATTGAATTTGAAACAACCCCCTTTGTTTGTTTCAAATGTCAAAAATCTAGGCATTGGGCAAAGAAATGTCCGCTAAATAATAAAAATGAAAAAGAGAAAGCGACCAGCACCAAGAATGTTTGGATAAAAAAGCCAGAGGAGGTGAAGAATGTGCCTGCTCCAAATGTGAAGGAGAACTCCGAGGGAAATACCTTTCCTCAAGATTCGAAGGAGATCCACAATGGCCTGAACAAGGAAGCTTGTCCTGGGTTTGATGGCACTTGTTCTCAGGCTCCTAAGGATCCGAAAGATTTGGTATCACCTTTTGAGGTAAGTGGGGAAGGTATTCCCTCTGAGAAGGAAGCCCAAGATTCTTTGAAGAATGATGTATCCAGAAATGATGTTTCGGGTTTTGTTCCATCTTTATCATTATTGTCGACTGGAAGTATGAATATCCCTGGGTTGGAGGATATACCCATTAAGGGTTTATCCTTGGAAATAGAAATTCCTGCCCCTTTCCTCTCTCCTTGTATTAACCCTTGCTCCAATGGGGGTCAGGATCAGGAGATTGCCAATATGGAAGTAGTGAAGGATACTTTTGATAGTCAAAGCATGAATATGAGAACCCCAATGCATAAAACTTTAGAACCCAAGAATGGTTTAATGGATACCCTCCCTTGGGACCAGAAATTGTATTCTGAGAAGGATGGGGAACTAGGCAGAGAAATGGAAAGCCAAGATGAAACCGAGTGGGAGGAGGTGATATCACATTCAAAATCCAAAAAGGAAAAAGGAAAAAAAGGAGGAAAAAAAGAGAATGAAGGAAACTTCAAGTGGTGTGGTAACAAGGACTAGAGCCAAGGCCGATTGTGGGACGTCCAAGCCCTGCTTGGGAAGAAAATCTGAAAAATGGCAAAGGGTGCAAGGTAGCCTACAAGATATTGCGGATGGCATCCAAATGACCATTCCGGAGATACTTCAATCCCCAAGTAAGAAATGAAAATAATGTCTTGGAATATAAGAGGGCTGAATAGTCATCATAAAAAGGATGTTTTGCAAAATTTTGTTAGGGACCACAATCCCGATATTCTCCTTATTCAAGAATCTAAAATGCCTAAAGATAAAGTAGAAAATCTTAAAAAATTTCAGCACTGTGGAGCTCATGGTAATAGTTCTGCGGGTGCTTCGGGGGGTATAGTTACTTTTTGGAACAAGTTAATTATTAAAGGTGAGCCCTTAATGGAGAATGGTAATGTGGTGGCCACTAGATTTACTCACATTAGAGACAACTTTTGTTGGATCCAATCTAATGTTTATGCTCCGAATTGTAAGAAGGCTAGAAACTCTTTTTGGCTTGGGTTATCAAGTTTTCGAAGATGTTTTGCTAATGAAAACTGGTTGGTTATGGGTGATTTCAACACCCCCCTTCTGAATGATGAGAAATTTGGGGGATCTCAAATCAATTGGGAAAGTAAATCCAGCCTTTCCGATTTCATAAACAACAATGCTTTGATTGACTTAGATTTACAAGGAGCTTCTTACACCTGGTCTAATAGGAGGTTTGGGTCTGACTTGATCCAAGTGAGGCTTGATAGGGCCCTGGTCTCGGGTCAATGGTTTATAAACTTTTGTTGTGCTCTGAGAGCCTTGTTAAGGGTTGGATCTGACCACTTTCCCATCTGTCTTATTGCGGATCCTACTAAGGTGAAAAAGAACTTACCTTTCAGATTCAAAATTTTTTGGCTTTCTCATCCTCGAATTTTTGAGGAAATACGTAGATGGTGGAATGTTGATATCTCTGGCACTGCTATGTTTAGGGTTGCTAAAAAACTAAAGGAAGTGAAAACTAATGTGCGAAGATGGAAAAAGGATGCTTTTGGTAATCTTTTTGGTTCTAAAACGGAAATCCAGGGTAAAATTCAGGAGATTCAAGTCAAAATCCAGAAATGGGGATACATTGACAATTTTAGAGAAAAGGAAAATGAACTCCTTATTCAACTGCACGATATCATTGCTAAAGAGGAAGTGTTTTGGCGGCAAAGGTCTAGGGTGTCTTGGTTGACTGAGGTTGACAGGAATTCCAGATTTTTTCATCTGACTACTTCTAAACACAGGGCTGCTAATAGAATCAATCTTATTGTCTCTAATGGGACTAGTTTTGAGGAGGAAGATGATATTAGAGAACAAGTTGTCCTTTTCTTTAGAAACCTTCTTTCGAGTAATGGAGAGATTGTTACTGAAGCTCAAGATTCTATGATTGAAGCAATACCTCAAGTGATTGGTCATAATGAAAATTCCTTAATCACTGCTATACCCTCCAAAACTGAAATAAGGAAAGCTGTCTTTTCCTTTGATGGCAACAAAGCTCCTGAACCTGATGGTTTTCCTTTATTCTTCTTCCAAGTGTTTTGGGAAATTGTTGAAATGGATGTGGTGAACGTTGTCAAGGAATTCTTTGGATCAAGACGTCTATTGAAAGAACTGAATGCTACTTTTGTGGTCCTTATTCCAAAAAAACCCGAAGCTTTAGAGTTTCAAGCTTTTCGGCCAATCAACCTGTGTAATTCCATTTACAAAATTATCTCAAAGGTGTTGACCTCAAGAATGCTTTCTGTGCTGCCACAGATTATTGCCCCACAACAGAATGGTTTTGTGCCAGGTAGGTACATTATGGACTCTGTTGTTACTGTTCATGAGAACTTACATTCGCTAATAATGTCAAAAACTGAAGGGTTTATTCTTAAACTTGACATTTCAAAAGCCTATGATCGGGTTGATTGGGCCTTCCTGTTTAAAATTATGGATAAGTTTGGTTTTAATAACAGAGTCATTCAGTTGGTGAACCAGCTTGTTTCAACAGTTACTTCTACTGTCATTGTGAATGGATCACCATCAAGGTTTTTTCAGACATCTAGAGGCCTCAGACAGGGAGACCCTATTTCTCCTATTCTTTTTACCATTTTGGCTGAGAGTTTAGGCAGGATTATTAAAAAGCTTATTGATCAAAGATCCCTTATTGGCTTAAGACCTTCTTCTTCTCCTCTTATTTGCTCTCACCAGCAATTTGTTGATGATACTATTCTTATGGGAAGATCTATGGTGACTGAAGCTAAGACTTTTAAAAAAATCCTGAATCTATATGAATCTGCTTCTGGGCAAGTTGTCAACAGGGCTAAGAGTTCAATCTTTTTCATCAACACTCCGGAGCATAGACAAGTTAAACTGGCCCGAATTCTTGGATGCCGTGTTGAGTCTCTTCCTTCAACTTATCTTGGTTTACCTCTTTGCTCTAAACCTCCGGATTCATTTTGGATTTCTCTGGTTGAAAAATTCAACAAGAAGTTATCAAGATGGAAAGGAGCTATTCTAAGTCAAGCTGGAAAAGTCCAGCTCCTAAAGGCTTCTTTGCAAAATCTTCCTACTTATGCTCTCACTATATTTAAAATTCCTGCCAAATACGCTGAGGCCATTGAAAAAATTCAGAAAAGGTTTCTATGGTCTGGAGTTGAGGACAAAAGGAGAATGCCACTTGTTGGTTGGGATTTGGTCTGTAGACCCAAATCAAGGGGGGGCTTGGGTTTAAGGAAAATTAAAGTTTTAAATGTGTCCCTTCTTGCTAAACAGCTTTGGAGAACTCTTACATTAAATGGAGAATGGCGTGATACCTTAAAAGAAAAATATTTCAATAACTATGAGTCTTTAAATGAAATTTTAAACTCTTCTTCTTTACCTTGTGGGTCTGTGTGTTGGAATGATATGGGTAAAGGAAGAAAGCTTTTAGAAATGGGAACTAGATGGTTGATTGGAAATGGAAATTTAGTCAGATTTTGGGAAGACAGATGGCTATTTAAAGATCCTTTAATTAGTATAGAGAATTATAGTAAATGGATGAATGATTGCAAAAAGGAATTTGGAGTCTTGGTTAAAGATTACTGGAGGAATGGAGGTTGGGTTGATTTGACGACCATCAGTCAGGATCTAGGTCCTATTCAGTCGGCTTTCAGAGCCCTTAGACCAGCTCAACACTAGGTGGGGGATCTTGCTGTTTGGTTAGATAACCCATCTAGTATATTTTCAGTTGCCTCTGCCACTTCTTTGTTAGACAGTCCGAGGGAGCATCCTCCTTTCTGGGCTAAGGCTTGGATTAATCATTTGACCCCGAAAATCAACATTTTCTACTGGATAATGCTACAGAATAAGATCCTCACTTTGGACAATCTCGGAAAAAGAGGAATTCAATTACCAAATAGGTGTCATATGTGCAAGAATGAAGCCGAGACAGTTAATCATTTTTTTCTCCATTTCCCTTATGTGTTGAATATTTGGGATAAATTATTGGGGCTTCTTGAGGTGGTATGGGTCTTCCCTGCTTCTGTTGAAGATTTCTTTATTCAATGGAAAGCTCCTTCAAAAAATATGTTTGTGAGAAAGCTATGGTCTTTCATTTTTCCATTTGTTTCTTGGAATATTTGGAAAGAAAGGAACAATAGATTTTTTAGAGATAAAGAGATGACGGAAGGGGACATGTATGCTAAAATTGTAAGAGCAATAAATTTTTTTTTATCTTTGATTCTTGGAAAAATGTTTGAGAAAGCTATATGGTCTCCCTTTGATGTTGCTACAGCCAAAAAGTGGAATTCAAATTTAAGTGGGACAAAAATTCTTAAATCTAGAGTTTGTGGGAGAGATAATGCTATCTGGTCTATGCCGCCTTTGGGTTGGATTAAAGCCAACTTTGATGGTACGGCCAAAGGTAACCCTGGTAAAGTTGGCAGTGGGGGTGTTTTAAGGGACAACATCGGGGCTTTTATTGCGGCTTTTGCTGTGGACATTGGAATTCAAACTAACCATGTTGCGGAAGTTGTTGGGGCTTTTCATGCTGTCAGCCTAGCCGTCAAGATCAACACAAAAAATTTGTGGTTGGAGGGTGATTCTTTGAATATAATAAATTATATTATTGGGCTTACCCCCCCTCTTGGACCATCAAAAAGTGGATCGAAGACACGCAAGCTTTATTAAGGAAATTTGAAAAAGTGAAAGTTTCACACACCTATAGAGAAGCCAATATGGTGGTGGATTTCTTTACCAACGAAGGGGTTAAGAAAGGTGGGGAGAACACATGGAGGAAGAATGACAACCTCCATAATGAAGTGAAAGCACTAATTTATTATGATTCAGTGCATGGAAGAGAAGGCAATCTTAGTCATGATGAAATGGATAAAGATCCAGTACATCGATTTCATTAGATTTGATGGGACCGACGTCACTTTCTTTTTCAAGAAGAGTCTGCGGCACGCTTTCTGGGTGTTCAACAGAAATTGCCTAAACGGGACCCAAAGAAACCGTTCTGAGTGGTATTATAGTGGGCTGACTATGGGTGGAGAAAGGAAACGCGTGGAGCCAAGCAATTTCCAGGAGCATAGAAAGAATACTAAAGCATGGGAAAGAATTGAAAAGGGAGGTTTAGTCCCTTATATGGAAAAGCTCCATGGTACGGATGAAGAGATGCTGGACTATTTTGTCAAAAATTGGAAAAATGGAGAGATCATGTTGTTTGGAAGGAATGTTAAGCTGAGTGAGGACTTAATTGGTGAAATAACAGGTCTCTCGACTAAGGGTGTTAAATTCTACCGTGATCGACGTTTCTCTGATGAAGTAGTTATCAAGTTTCCCAAAAAGATAAGGAGAAAGTGAAGATGGTCAAGGTTGCTAACAGTTACTTTGATGTGGAGTCCATAAAATCTATTTGGAGGAAAGTTTTAAGAGTCATCATGGAATATATTACGGTTGATGGATGCTTTACCAGAGCCTATGGTTACCACTTTTCCATTTTGAATCATTTCCGTCATAAGGTTCGTATATCTCTGCCTTTCTATTTATTTTCCTCTTTGAAGAATTGTCTCGATGACGTGGAAAGAAACCCTAGGAGGAATGCTATTATCCACCCTGGTCTTGTTAGGCTCATTTTTGAGCATTTTCAAAATCTTCCTGCACTGCCTAAAACTATAGATATTGAAGAGTTGGATGATGAGGAAACTAAAAGTAGTAAGGAAATTGAGCCCCGAGCCCCCCCTGCTTGTGCTCTTGTTGGCCTTGATACCTTTGCTCCCCTGTCTTTGTCCGGTCAGAAAAATCTAAAAGTTCCTGCCCCGTTGTCTTATCCTAAACGACATCCGCTGCCTGAGGACCCTAGTCCAGATCTAGCTCCTCTGCATTGTCTTAACCCCCAGCCGTCTCCTGGGTGCCCCACTCTGGGTTTGTCCCCTGGTTTTAAAGGTAACCCTGTTATGAAACTTGTTTCGTACTCTGGAAATTCTATGGAGATCATCTCTGAGAAGCCCTTGGTTAGTAAGGATTCGGCCCCTAGTGCCCCTGCTTCTGGACAAGTTGGGAATGACCATTTTGAACCCCCTATTCAGGATGAAATTAATTCTGCCCTGAAAATGCTCAAGCCTGAGGAAATGGTTAGTGTTGCGAAAAAAAGTACAGAGGGTCTTTTTACCGTTCTCAAATGGACCCATAAAGAAGTTTGTGATTTGAAAGGCCGTATTACTGTTCTCAATAATAAGGTTATGGAACTGGAGCAGAAGATCAGTTGGGACAGAAGAGTTAGTGATGAACAGGAAATTCCTTTACCGAGGAAAAGACAGCAACTTCAGGAGGATAGATTGACAAGTATTGAATGTAATATGTTCAAGATTGGATAAAACATAAGGGCCACTATTGCAAACAACCACAAAATTGCAAGGCATAATACAATCATCATAAATGTGATGGTGGAAAAGCTTGAAAAAAGTCAAAAGGGTTCGCTGGTGGTGGATTTGGATGTGAACAGAGGCGGTAGCAAATCGGCCGGTGAAGGTATTTCGACTCGTACCAGAGCAAACATAAAAAGGAAAACCCCGACTCTCAATACGCGTTCAAATCCTAGCAGGTTGTGGATATGCAGTATCGTTGAAAAGAAGTCGAGGAGCTACCAATAATTTGGCGCTAACGCAGGTTTGGTTCTCGCTTTTTGGGAGGTCCTTTTGGACCCTATCGGCTTTTGAGAAGAGCGATACATGAGTTGATTGGCGGACGGAGCTGAGCGATCTTGAGCTTTTAGTTCCTTGAATTGATGTTCCTTTCAAACATAATTTTGTTCCATTCCACTTATATCAATCGGTTGTCCCAAAATTTATGGTACATCCTCTATTACTTCTTCACTAGAACTTATAGCCAAATGTGCCACCTCATTCACTAACTCATCCTCTAAGTCTTCTCCATGTTGTTTAATCACTACCATGGCCAAAGAGGCCAGACTGTCCTGCCCACTAAATTCTTCTGGTTCATCGACCCAAACTTTATTATATTCAGTTGGTTTAGCAGGAGGATATAAAAATAAACGTTTACTATCTGGACCATGTGAAATGGTCATACCTCCTTCTCGACAGTCAATTTTAGCAGCGACAGTAGCCAACCATGGTCTTCCCAAAATTACTGGATAACTATCTTTAGGTGTAAGTGATTGAATTATTTGAAAGTCAACTGGATATTCCCATCCATAAACTTTAACAAGAAGATTTTTTATAACACCTTTCAGAATGCCTATAGACTAATTTTCCATCTGCAAGACTGTAGTTGTAGGACTTAAATCTGTAAGACTTAATTTCTCCATTACATCCACCGTCATTACATTAATAGCTACTCCCAAATCCACCAATGCATTAGGTATTGCTACCTTGTTAATTGTAATAGTAATCAGTGGACTCCCAAGATCATCATATTTTGGAGCAACCGTATTCCCAGACAAAAATTCAGCTAGATAACCATCAATATGCATAGTGTTTATTTTCTTTGGTTTCCTTCCTGGGGTTCTAATACACATTTGTTTGATCAACTGATTTAACTCAGGAATTTCCTTTATTGCCTGCAGCAAAGGAACCTCTATCTGCAATTGTTTAATTTCCTAAATTAATGCAGTTTCATAAGCTAATGACATTTCTGGAGTATCTTTCAGAATTGTTGATTTTAGGCGCTTCGAAAATGGTGCTTGAGTTTTCTCCTTTGGAGGAATATGTTTACTAGACTCAGTCAAAGACTGACCTTCCTCCTCTCGAGGCAAACCAACAACTACTGTTGTTGAAGACTCAGTAATATCTGTAGGTGGTATAATATCTTTCACAAAATTTTGAGAAAGAGGTTCGTCCACTATTTCCTCAATAGTGGGCGATTGAAGTGTCCTACCAGAACGTAACTGAACATTTCCACAATGAATTTCATTAAGGCTTGTGACATGATCTTGCTCCGTAGTGTATACCGGAGTATTCTGTCTACTATTCTTTGGATTGGGAAGTGGTTGCGTTAGAATTTGAGGTTGATTCACCTACTCATTCTGAGGAGGATTATGAGGTAGTGGCAATAAATTCTATTGTTGATTCCTCCTAGGACCAATATAAAATTGATTTTGTCTTTGATTCCATTGGAGAGCAATATGTTGTGGGTACCATTGTTGTGTTCCCCATGATTGACTTTCCCATTCAGGAGATCCTCAATAAGGAGTTCCCCAAGTAGGTTGTGGAGGATAGGGCTGATTCCAAAGGGGAGGCCATTGATTACCAGCCTAGTTATTCTGGGGTCTCCATGCAGAATTAGAATTCTAGTCATAAGAAAGATTACCTCCCTAACACTGATTTAGCACATTTATTTCCTCTTCAACCTGAGCAGTTTTTTTCTTAGTATTCTTAAGATCAGTAAGAAGCTCACATTGATTGGTAGGGTGGCTTTTCTCACAAAGTTGACAAACATTAACCTTATCTAATGGGCACTCCCATAAAAGATATTTATTTCGACACCTAGGACAATAGATTGACAAAGTCTCAGGGTTACGTGTCTTTTCTTGTATACCATCCAACATAGTATTCAATTGTACCAATATATCTGTCTTCAAATTTTACATTTAAGTTTACCCATCTTGTTATTCGAAAAGATTTGTTTTTCTGATTTCACGAGCAGCACGCGGAAAAATTCATGGTACACAAATCACATATGTCTTCAAGGTTTAATTGAGACACATCTCCTTTTCCCATTAAATCAAGACTTCTTCTTGCATCATCGTCAAGTCCTTTAAGAAATATAGTCTTGAGAATCTCAACACTAATTGTTGTTTCCCCACATCATTTAGATAAGAAAAGAAACCTATCCAAATAGTCTTCTAGACTCTCGTCCTCATTCTGCCGAAGTTTAAACAGCTCTTCCTTATGATCACTCACCCTACAATAACTCTGATATTTATTCAAAAACACAATCTCCATTTCTTCCCAAGTTGTAATACCTCCAGACGGTAGTCCCATAAACCAGCGCATGGTTGAATCCTTCAAAGTAGAAGGAAACAACTTCAATTTCTGGTTGTCATTTTTATAGTCATAGGTTTGACAAAGGAGTTTAAATTCAAAAAGAAATTGGTCTGGGTCTTCCAAAGATAACCCACAAAATGTTGGAAGGAAAGCTGGATAAATGTTTTTCATTGTTGTATCATCATTTGCATCGAGAGCAATAGAATAAGTGAACGTCCTCGGTGGTGGAGGATCATTATTATTACAGTTTCCACCATTACGATTGGCTTATGCTCTCCGATCTCCCATGATGTTTAGAGGAATATGTTCCTCAACAAAAGGTTTTACCACAGGATGATCTTCTGGAAGATAGTGGAAAGCCTCTGGTGGGTTAGGCCCGCTACAAGGCAATTGGTCAAGAATAACAATTCGGAGCCTTGGCCTCGTATAACCGAACGAGACTTTTGGGGGTCTGCATAAATCACTGCGGGAGGGCCTTTCCCACTACGTGGCTGCATAATATCCCAAAAGAGGTATCATGCATTCTGTATTAACACTTGCTGCAGAAGCAAAGGGTCCCACAAAAGCAGGGTTGTTTTACACGTGAATAAAAATATTCAAATTGCCAACCTGGTAGTGTTCAAGGCACCAAGTAATAGAAGAGTTCGCCGTGAGTAGTTTCTTACTTTTGAAAACAACTTTAACAAATTAATTCTACTTTAAACTGCCTAAACTATTAAATTCATTGAAAAGCACCCTAGTAAGAAAACAAAGAACTGTAAACAGAGTATACACTTAGAAAGCATAATAACTATTAAGAAAACAGGGTAATTTAAACTGGGTTAGTAAATATACTTATAAAAATAGAAAATCTCATAACAATGCATAAAACATTTTCTTAACAATCAAAGTTCCAACAGTAAATAACAGAAACTACAGAAGTTGACAAGATAATAGATACTTCAAAACTAAGATTTCATAATAGTGAATTCAAATAACTCTCTACAAAACATCAGTATGACAAAAGAAAACACTTATCTACTCCCGTCGAGTGGCCAGCTCGTGGGACAACACATTCATTCTCAGCTCACATCCACAACTATTTCAGGAACACCTCTATTAACCATAGTTATCATCCATAACTCATAACTCAGAATTTCATATAACAATCTCTTTATTTATAAACCTTGGAAAACATTCTGTTAGCATAACATTACTTTCATTGTGTATATTACTTCCAACGACTGTATCTTTTTTATAGAAAAACTGTAACTACATGATATATTTCAGCTGGTATAGATAACCACTGAAAAATATCTAAAAAAAGATCTACGTATAACTCGTCTATCTTTAATCCTATTACACAACATTTAAGAGGCTCAAGTCGAGCCATAAAGTCTTTTATTCAAAATATAACAAAAATAACATCTTTTAAGAACAACAACATTTTTCAGTCCATCATCCTGAAGTTCCGGAGCATACTTCCAACATATATCTCTAACTGTTCTGGAGCACGTTCCAACTGGAGACTTCAATCTATAACTTGATTGACCGATTATTATCTACAAAATACTTAAAACATTCCATTAAATTTGTATTGGAAAATTACTTTAAGAAATCAAAAGAAATAAAGTTTATACAAGTTCTTACTAAAATTAAGCAATTATTTCTTCTAAAATTTAATTAATTGGCAGAGGATAGAGATTTTCATGTATGAACCAGGTCTTTGTGATATTATTATGATGAGGTTATTTTTACCTCATCAATGTCTACCCAAGAATTTTATCAAACTACTTGAACTTCCTTGCTGCTATGGCTAAAAGCCTAAAAAAGGTGCTTTCCAACAAACTATGGATGCTTACAAAAAATCTATCAAAGCATAATAGTAAGCAATAACATAGACAAGGAAATGAGTAGTTTGAAAAAATGCCTTGAAGAAATGTGGTCTCATGGTGATGGAATGCCATTCCATTACCATGAGACCACATTTCCTTGAGGCATTTTTTGAAATAGCTCACCGCCTTTTTTATGCTACCACATTTTCCATACACGTCTACCAAAGAATTTAATCATATACTCACTTCCTTGTTGCTATGGATAAAAGCCTAAATTAGATGCTTTCCAACAAACTACAGATGCTTTGAATTTTTTTATCAAAAGAGTTAATAGAAGCTTGATAAAGGTGGTAAGAAGAAGGGTGAGTCGCTGATAGCACTAAAGAAATGTGGTCTCTGCGATGGAATGGCATTCCATCACCATGAAACCTCATTTCTTTGAGGAATTTTTTCAAACAGCTCAATCGCCTCTATGTACCACATTTTCCATACATGTCTACCAAAGCATTTTATCAAACTACTTGAACTTCCTTGCTACTATGGCTAAAATCCTAAAAAAGGTGCTATCCAATAGACTATGGATGCTTGGAAAAAATCTATCAAAGAATAATAGTAAGCAATAGCATAGAAAAGGCAGTGAGTAGTTTGAAAAATGCCTCGAAGAAATGTGGTCTCATGGTGATGGAATGTTATTCCATCACCACAAGACCACATTTCTTTGAGTCATTTTTTTAAACAGCTCACTACTTTTTCTATGCTACCACATTTTGCATACATGTCTACCAAAGAATTTTATCAAACTACTCACTTCCTTGCTGCTATGGCTAAAAGCCTAAAATAGGTGTTTTCCAACAAACTATGGATGCTTGGAAAAAATCTATCAAAGCATAATAGTAAGCAATATCATAGTCAAGGTAGTGAGTAGTTTGAAAAAATGCCTTGAAGAAATGCAGTCTCATGGTGATGGAATGCCATGACACATTTGTTTGTAATGGAATTCCATCACATGAGACCCCATTTCTTTGAGGCATTTTTTCAAACAATTCACTGCCTTCTCTATGTTACCACAGTTATCGTACATGTCTACCAAAGCATTTTATCAAATGGTTCATTGCCTTGCTGCTATAGATAAAAGCCTAAAAATAGGTGGTTTCCAAATATATAGTTTAATAAGTACTCAAAATTTAATAGGTGCTATGATATTTTAAGCATGATACAAATATATATTTTAATAAGTACTCAAAATTTTGTTCATTATCTCATATATTATAAGCCATGACGTGCATCACTATTGTACTTTTCATGATTGAATAATTTGTTGTTTTATTTTTCAGATGTTGGAAGCGAATACACCTCCAAATTCTCATTGGGAAATGGAGCTTGGTGTTTCGTCTGCTATAGACTCCTCGATGCCCCTCATGGAGGTATGAGGCAAATTACTAAATTTTAATTTACATTCGTTGTTGTAGTTGTTAGTGAAAAATCGAACCATTATTGATTCCTAGTTTAATTTCTCTTTGGATGATTCCTACAGAGCTTCAACACACCTCAACATGGGAATTTGAATATTTCCCTCGAGGAGAGTGATCATTAGATGGCGGTAAGTGATTATTTTGTTAAATATATCATTTTTTATAATGTAATTTCTATATATTAATGTCTTTACTTGTTATTGTAACATATAAGGCTTGACCAAGAACTAAACCCTAGGAGGAGCACTAGGAGCACTCCTCAACCTTAGAATAAACGAGTGATAGACCTATCGCCATCTAATCAACAAGAAAAAAGAAAGAGTTTATTTCGAGAGCATGGAGAACAATGACTTTTGATTCCATAACCCTTTGTTGTATGCCTATATGGCATTTTTGTACATATTTTGTATTGCATATATTTGATAGTATATGCCTATATGGTTATTTTGTATATATTTTGCACTTATATCGACATATATTGATATATGCCTACATGGCTATTTGGTTAATACAAATCTTTTTTATACATGGTATCCATATTTGCATTGTAAATCCACAGTTCAATAGATATGAGTTACGTGTATTCAAGTGTATACTTTACAAATTATGTACATATACTTTGTGACTTACATGTATTCCAAAGTATACTTTGTGACTTACGCGTTTTCATATGTATACCTTGTATACATGAATATACTTTGTATTAATTTGTGTATACTATGTATTCATATGTATACTTCAAGGCTTACGTGTATTTGAGTACTTGTGCTTCCCTTATTCACATGTATGCTTGACTTATTCATGTGTATACTTATTAATTGGTTAGCCCTAGCATTGATCATTGTTGTCCTTCATGGTTTGTTTTGAATATTTATTGATTGATGCTAAACAACTTTATTAGTTGATGCTAAAAAACTTCAATATTTCCAAGAATACTAGTAGAGTTACAAATTACAAAATTGAAAAGAAAAGATTAACTATAAATAAATGCACTGATTATTAACTTGATAATTGATTAATAATGAGTATAATATATATATCAAGAGATGAGCCTTCTAGAATGGAAACTACCAACTAGAAAACAGGCAAAACATTCCCAATACTTTGAAAGCAATAATCCACCCAAAATTGCAACGGGAGATAAGGAAAATGAACCCACATAGGTATAAATGAATAAAGAATAGTTCACCCTTCACAACTTGGTGAAACCATTGCCAAACTTATAATATCTTAAAGATAAAGAAGAATTATGATCTATATAATATAGAAATAGTACCCACTTTAATGACTACAAAATTTTCAACCATGGGCTTATCATGCTTTTTCAAATTTGGTAAGGCTTATTTAAGATCCTTGAGCAATGTATTTCCTAATGCTCCCTTGTTCTTACATATCTCAATCTAGTTTAATTCAAAGAGTTCCATAAAATGATTTATCTAAAAGCAAAAAACACGTTTTTAATTGGTATTCCATGAGATGTTTCATAAAAAGATTCCAGTATATTTAATCTTTTGATTGGAACAACTCAATTAAGCAAATAATACATAATCTTCACAACACTTATAAAACATAATATTCATAGTGGATGATGAGTAGTCAACTTCTTGACATATTATCGTACAAACATTTATCTTGAATAATCTTTAAAAAGTTTCACAGCATAATCCTCATAGTAGAAAATGAATTGTTATGTTCTTGATCCATCACCATATAAACATGTCGAAAGATGTATATGTCAAAATTTTGAAATATTATTTCTTGTATGGGAAATGGACTTGGGTGAAAACTTTATTTATCACACCAAATAATAAATGTATGTGAGAGCATCACTTATTTCTCTTATACTCCAATTTTCAAGCACAGCAAACCATTTCAAATGAAAATAACAAAATGCTTCACAACCTAAGTTGTTAATTGAGGAAAAATAAAATGTTTCCAAGTTTCACCATTGTACACATTTACAATTGGTTTTATATTGTTGTAAGGAAAGGAGGATAATTAAAAAATATCTTACACTTACTAGACTTGAGGATGATCATATGTTTTTTGTGTGGAAAACTTGGACTTTTCAATTGTCGTGTGAATGTTTCTCTTTTCGATTGTTTTACATGTCATCATAAGGGATCAAACCGGTTGAACATAGCTTGGAGTGATTTAGCATGTTTGGGTATGAAATAGGACCATGCTTAGCATAAACATACCTATCGAGACACGTTGGAATAGTTCGTTTGGTCACACAAGTTGCAAAACGAAAGTTGCACCACTTTGCAACTTTACACTACTTGCATTTGACACTTTTCCATCAAGTGAAAACTGGACACCACAAGAAAATGACTCTGAGATAACAAAAACTAAGAGATTTTATTGTAGAGGAGCCCAACGCGATCCTGTTGTGCAATTTTTGCACACACGCCCCACTAGAGGTGGGGACCCTCTTTTTTCTTTTGCATCTCTACATTTTGGCTTTGTCAATTTTTAGTTTTTCTCTTCTTGGGAGGTTATTTTCGGAATTAAGTCTAGATTTGATTCAGATGAGGGAAATATTTTGAGGCATCTTGAGGGTCTGGGAGAAATCCACCTATCATGGATTTTGGAAATGGGGCTTTTGAAGTGAATTTTCAATGTTATATGTAACATTTCGGCACCCATGGATAGAGGACAAAAAGATTTCAGTCTAGGTTGTTTCGAACCTCTTCGGAAAAATTCTTCTAGAAAAAATTATGGGAGTTTGTACCTTATTATTTGTTCAATTTACCTTTTAAACCTGAAAATTTTGATAAATTCCTTTAATTTATTAACTTTATCGCATTTTGATGCTGAACGAATTTAATCTGAAACGTAGATTTTCTCAAACTACCTAATGATCAAAAATTCCGAATTTCCATTTTGTAAAATCAAAGACCAAATCAAAACTCTAAAATTTTTCTAAAAATGTAATTCCTTTTCCTAAAACAAAAAATTTCAAAATCGAAAATTTTCAAAAAGGAAGTCTTTCTTGAAATTTTAAAAATGTTTCCAAAATGCAACATGGATATGAAAAAAACCCTAAAATAAAAATTCCAAAAACAATTTTTTTTCCAAAAATGGAAATTTTTTCTTAAAAGGCCAAAATTTTATTCAAGTTTAATTTGAATATTTTATGGATGGGATTTTTTAACATGTGAGCTACTAATGATGATATTTGTTTTTCAAGATTAAATAAATCAAAAGGGGAGACTTGCATATGGATTCATGCCAAGAGGGAAATCTAGAAGAGTTCAATTCAAATATTAAATGTGGGGCCTGCATAAGAATCTGTGCCACAACCTGTCTACAACTAAAGGATATATTTTAAACATGAGAAGACATGTGATGCTACTTTTTTTCTCCAATCAAAATTTTCATCAAAGTAAAGATGGGAGAATATTGTTTTCTCATTTCTCAAAGATGTGGTTGAATTTTCCCATTGGATGATGATGTATCCAAATTTGTAAAACTCTATGTAACCTCTTGATGCTTCTAGAAGTGTAATCTATGTCATTGGATTGATTTAATCTTGGCCATTGAAATTATAATGTAAAATCTATAAAGGCCAGTGCCTTCTCATTAATATGGGTTAGATTTTAGGGGTTAGAAGGCCAGAATTGGCAAGTAGATTTCAAAAATTAGTTGTAGGAGAGGAGAGAGACTATAAATTGTTATATAAATTTTGAAGAATTTAATGCAATTGGGTCATTGTTTGGTGAATTTAGTATTTAACTTTGACAGTTCATGGTTTCTTGTTCTTGATTCTCAATGTTAGATGTTAGATTTCAGTTCTTTTGTAATGATGGTGAAATGTGAATGATGTTTGATTGATCTCCAATCCATATTTTTGGCAATTTGTTGATTGTAGGTTGTTGTGTAAAGTTAGTTTGGGCCTCATTTTATGCTAAGTTCAACTATGAATGCTTGTTTACATTGTGCCAATTATTGGGTATGTGAATGAATGTTCATAGTCTAAAAATCTTCAGTTTTCTTAGAAAATTGCACCATTTCTATGTAGTTGTGGGCTTGTCCTTGATCAAGTAGAGATTGGCTTTATTGGGGATTTGTCCATTTGCAGCATTCATCATTACTGTGATTAATCCTAGGTTTTAGACTAGATATCTCTCTCAAACCCTTATCTCTTTTGATCTTACTTTAAATCTAGGTTAGTTTAGGATTGAGTCAGCATCACCATATTGTTACATCTGATAAAAGTATACTTCCAACATTGTTCATTTGTAAGACCCCTTTGTGATTACCAACATTTTCACATTTATCATTGAGTTGTTTATGCATTGTCAAGACCTGATATTAGAGATCTTGGGGTTATCTCTTGAGGCTTGCTGATAGAGATTTACCTTTCAAGCGAGATAGGATATTATATTCCGTCTGAGTTGTTGTATGGAAAACACCATCAACAGATTGACGCTAGGAGGGTAGAACAAAGATATTGCTTCTTCATTCCAAGCCCTTCTCCTCCTAATGGCCATCAACATATTGGCACTAGAAGGAGGGTTGAGTATAAGGCAACATTGTTGGAAGTTGAATGAGCCTTCATGTTGAAAATTTGAGATATGATGGATCTCTAAATCTAAAAATACAAATTTTGAGTCAAGATGGAAAAGCAGCCTTATGATTTTCATGATGGAAAAAGTCTTCATATTGATTTTCCTCAACTTTGTGAGTCTCTGAGTAAGAGGTTGGATCTCTAGAATAGTAAGGGTTTGCATCACTATGCATTATTAGACCAATGTAGAATCCACATACCACTAGGCATAATGAGTTTGAATGCTTAACCTTTTTGGGTAAAATCGAGATGGTTTTGCAAAGGGATATTTTCATGTAGAACCTACTAGAACCACTAGCCTCCACAGATTTAGAGTTTATTGATGTTGTAGTTGAGGAATTTACACAGATAGTTAAAGATCAGCTCAGTGGTGGTAAGTGTTTGCAAGATTTCATCTCATCTAAATGGTGCAGATTTCATAGTATATCTCATTCAGAGTTCACTTGTCGTTCATGTGTGGACATCATCATTAAAGTTGGGAGATACTTGGAGTGGAAAGAAAAGTCAAACAAGGAATGCACTATAGAGAAGCCAACAGATTCTGGATTTGAAGAATGTGCAGCAGGTGTTGAGCTAGCCACCAATGAAGTGGCATGCCAAAGGGAAGAACATGAAATCTCCAAGGCAATAGAGGTAGCTAATGAAGATTTAAGTGAAGAGATGTCAATAAAGATCAAGGAGGATGTGCCTATAGAGGTTAGTTAGATTTCTAAAATGGAAAGTACGGTAAAAAATGAGCCCCAAGAGAAAGGAGTTATCATTCAAGCTTCCCATGTTCATAATAGTGCTCCAACATAGGCTAGATATGAAGAATTTGTTGCGAAATTTACAAAGGATTGGGTGAGCCTGAGATATGGAGTCCATCTAGAGGAATTGTTGCTACCGACTTGGTGTAGGATAAATGAGGAGGAACATTTAGAATTCATATGTTTCTAGTGCCAGAAAACCCTAAAGGAGGTGGAAGAACCAGTACAGTTACCACAACATACAAGGGATACACAGAAAGATACATCAAACCAGTCTTCGATAGAAGAATTTTGACAAGTTGTTGATGAATATCTTAGAGAACATGAGGGGGCACTTAATAGAGGAGTTAATATTCCTAATGGTTATGATCAAGAATCTGAACCAGTGCCAATAGAAGATGACTTTAGGGAGTTCTCTCATTTTTCAAATTCTATTTTTTCTCTATTTGTTGATGAAATAAGTATTGAAAATTCACAGACTTTATGTATTGATGATGAGGTAGATAAAGTGGTTCATAATGAGGTGCAGGAAAATCTAAATGATGTTGAGAACAATAATGTTGCAGTCATTATTGATGGGCTTGATCACATTGTTTTAGGTGAAAATGTGATTAAAGATCAATCTGTGATGCCTCTTGATGAACATCCTGCTGAGAAATTTGTTGTGCATGATGAGGCTATTGCATTTTCGTCATTAATCCCTCATGAATATATGCAAGTTTCGAGAACAAAAGGACTACTGTACCATCAATGGATACCTCCTGACGATGCTAGGATTAGCCATTTACAATTGGGGAGCCATCAACACAACATCCAATATGCAGAAATAGAAAACCAGGTTGTTTCTTTCCTTTCTAAAATTTTTGAAGTCTATCAATTTGATTATGGAGGTTTAGAGAAGACAACTTGCATATGGATTAATCATGGTCCTAATGTGTTACCTCAGTTATTGATTATTCATGATTATGAGGTTGAGTCTGAATGCTACAATGTGGAGATTTATTTTGCTGAATATAAAGACAAATTTTCATTCTTGAGGACTGTTACCATTAAATTACTGCTTTTCCATGCATTGATGAACCATATGGGGGTGGGGACTCAGTTTTCCTTGTCTAATCATAATTAATTTTGAGTCTTTTGTACATAACACTAATGTGAATAAATGCAATTTTTTTTATTTTCCTTTTTGTAGGTTTCCTTTGATTTGCTTTCAATTTGCTTTGCTTTGGGTAGTGTAGGTCTACTTTAGGTTTGGGTTTGTTTTTTCTTTTCTTCTCTAGCTTAGGTTCTCCCTGTTTTCCTTGTGGGGTTCTTCTGATTGCACAACAACCATTTCAATTATTTGGGATTGTTCTGAGTATTTCATTACAAACTTTAATCATTTTTCCAGAAACAATGGTGACAGTCCTCCATTCAGTGTGACATGTGTTGAACGTATAAAGTGGATAAGTCATTAGATTGAGTTAGTTCTTGAATGTTCTCAAATCCTACATCTTAAGAATCCTGAGGTTGTTGTAGGTTCTTTGTGATGTCTTGTTAAGTGAAAAATATTATATTTCTACTTCAGCGCCACTGTGATTCTTATCCTTGAATGTGAACTTCATTGTTCACAAGTTGAAATGAAAAGAAGTGAAAAGAAAGAATATCATAAAGAAAAGGAAAAAGGAAAGTATTGAATATTCAAAGGAAATTCAACTTATCATGAGGATCCAAATATCTCTACTGGGGCTATGGACACCTGGCTGGTAGTGAGGCTCTATCTAGGTTGCTTTTGGAGTTAGAATTTTTTTTTTCATAGCTTAACATAACTAAGCATGACTTCTTGTAGTAGCTTAGGGAGGGAAATTTATACACCTGCACACTTGGATTTTCAACATAGGAAGGGCTAGCTTGTTCATTGGTTTTGAGACTTTAGTTTATTGGTTGACCTAATGTGAGGATTGAAACCAATGATTTTGGGTTATTGATTCCAGTTTGTCATCAAAATACTCTAGAGCATTTTCCCAGCAGGAGTCACCATTTGTTGTGCAATTTTTGTACACATGCCCCATCGGAGGTGGGGACCCTCTTTTTTCTTTTGCATCTCTACATTTTGGCTTTGTCAATTTTCAGCTTTTCTCTTCTTGGGAGGTTATTTTGAGAATTAAGTCTAAACTTGATTTGATGAGGGCAATATTTTGAGGCATCTTGAGGGTTTGGGAGAAATCCACCTGTCATGGATTTTGGAAATAGGGATTTTGAAGTGAATTTTCAATGTTATATGTAAATATTTTTTGTATCCATGGATAGAGGACGAAAAATTAGGTCAGGTTGCTTTTTGAACTTTTCAAAAATTTCTTCTAGAAAAAAAGTTATGGAGTTTGGAGAATTTTGACCTGCCATGGATTTTGGAAAATTCTAGCTACCTCGGATTTTCCCTGAGAATTAAACATGGGATAATTCTAGGTACCTTGTATTTTCCCTAAGGATTAAACATAGGATAATTCTAGATACCTCATATTTTCCCTAAGGATTAAACTTGGGAGAATTCTAGGTACCTCAGATTTTCCATAAGGATTAAACCTGGGAGAATTTGAGGTACCTTGGATTTTCCTTAAGGATTAAACCTGGGAGAATCCAAGCTACCTCAGATTTTCCCAGAGAAATAATCCAAAGCCCATCAAAAATCCCAAAATTTTCCAAAATGGAAAAATTTTTCCCAAAAGGAAATTTTCCCAAAATGCAATTTTTTCTTGAAACAAAAAAATTTCCAAAAAAAGGAAGTTTTTCTTGAAATTTTAAAAATATTCCCAAAAATGAAAAAAATTCCTTTAAATGAAAAAATCCAAAAATAAAAATTTCCGGGAAATGGAATTTTTTTTCTTAAAAGGCCAAAATTAATTCCAAGTTTACTGCTCCGGTTTTCGAAAGTAATAGCTCGTCAAAGATTGCCTATTTTGCACTTTGGACCCTTAAAGATGAAACGGCTGAACATGGTTCAAAGTGGCCCACATGTTTAGTACCTAAAGAGGACCATTCCTAGCATAAATGTACCCATCCGCATTAATTTGAATAGTTTGTTTGGTCACATGAGTTGCGCATCGAAAGTTGTACCACTTTGCAACTTTATTAATCGCTTGCATTTGACACTTTTCCATCAAGTGAAAGCTAGACACCACGGGAAAATGACTCTGAGATAACAAAAATTGAGAGAGGTTTTTGTAGAGGGGCCCAGCGTGATCTCGAAGGCTTGGACGAAGAGTTCATAAGTGTCACGGTTTCTAAGTAATAGCCCATCAAAGATTGTTTTCCTTTTTCACTTTGGACCCTTAAGGGATCAAGTTGGTTGAACGTAGCTCGGAGCGATTTGGTGTGTTTGGGTATGAAAGAGGACCATGCCTAGCGTAAACATACCCATCCGGATGCGTGGAATAGTCTATTTGGTCACACAAGTTGCAAAAGAAAGTTGCACCACTTTGCAACTTTACATTGCATGTATTTGACACTTTTTTCATCAAGTGAAAACTAGACACCACAGGAAAACAACTCTGAGATAACAAAAACTAAGAGAGGTTGTTGTAGAGGGTCCCAACGCGATCCTGTAGGTTCATACAGAGAGTTCATAAGCATCACAGTTTCCAGGTAATAGCCTATCAAAGATTATTTCCCTTTTGCACTTTGGACCCTTAAGGGACCGAGCCAATTAAACGTAGCTTGGAGTGATTCGGTGTGTTTGGGTGCAAAAGAGGACCATGAATAGCGTAAATGTACCCATCTAGATGTGTTGGAATAGTTTGTTTGGTTATACGAGTTGCAGAACAAAAGTTGCACCACTTTGCAACTTTACACTACTTGCATTTGACATTTTTTCCATCAAGTGAAAATTGGACACCATGGGAAAATGATTTTGCGATAATGAAAAATGAGAGAGGTTATTGTAGAAGGTCCCAACACAATCTCATAGGCTTGGATGAAGAGTTCGTACGTGTCACGTTTTCCAAGTAATAGCACATCAAAGATTGCAACCATTTTGCATTTTTGACCCTTAAGAGATCGAGTTGGTTGAACGTAGCTTGAAGTGATTCAGCGTGTTTGGGTGTGAAAGAGGACCATTCTTAGCATAAACATACCCATCTAGATGCATTAGAATAGTCCATTTGGTCACACAAGTTGTAGAACAAAAGTTGCACCACTTTGCAACTTTACACTGCTTGCATTTGACACTTTTTTCATCAAGTGAAAATTGGACACCACGGCGAAATGATTCTGAGATAGAAAAAATTGAGAAAGGTTATTATAGATGGGCCCAACGCGATCATGTAGGCTCAGACGGAGAGTTCGTAAGCATCACGATTTTTGAGTAATAGCCCATCAAAGATTGTTTCCCTTTTACACTTTGGACCCTTAAGGGATTGAGTTGGTTGAATGTAACTCAGAGCGATTCGACGTGTTTGGGTGTGAAAGAGGACCAGGAGAACAAACGTAATCTATCTCGATGCGCTTGGAATAGTCCATTTGGTCACACGAGTTGCAGAACAAAATTTGCACCACTTTGCAAATTTACAATGCTTGCATTTGACATTTTTTCTATCAAGTGAAAATTGGACACCATGAAAAAATGACTCTAAGTTAACAAAAAATAAGAGAGGTTATTGTAGGGAATAGGCTCAAATAAATAGTTTGTAAGCGTTATAGTTTCTGAGTAATAGCCTGTCAAAGATTGCATCCATTTTGCACTTTGGACCCTTAAGGGGTCGAGTCAGTTGAATGTAGCTCAGAGTGATTCGACGTGTTTGGGTGCAAAAGAGGACCATGCCTAGTATAAACATACCGAGCTAGACGCATTGGAACAGTCCATTTGGTTACATGAGTTGCAGAACAAAAGTTGCACCACTTTGCAACTTTAACTACTTGCATTTCACACTTTTTCCATCAAGTGAAAACTGGACACCACGGAAAAATGACTCTGAGATAGCAAAAACCAAGAGAGGTTATTTTAGAGGGACCCAATGTGATCCTGTAGGCTCAAACGAAGATTTTTTAAGCGTCACGGTTTCTAAGTAATAGCCTATCAAAGATTGCAACCATTTTGTACTTTGGACCCTTAAGGGATCGAGTCAGTTGAACGTAGCTCAAAGTGATTTGACATGTTTGGGTGTGAAAGATGACCATGTCTAGCATAAACGTACCCATCTAGACATGTTGGAATAGTCCGTTTGGTCACATGAGTTGTAGAATGAAAGTTGCACCACTTTGCAACTTTACACTGCTTGTAATTGACACTTTTTTCATCAAGTCAAAATTGGACACCACAAAAAAATGACTCTAAGATAACAAAAACTGAAAGAGGTTATTGTAGAGGTGCCCTACATGATCTTAGTGCCTTAGACGAAATACCTGTAACTAACATGGTATTTGGGTAACAGACCGTCAAATATTGTTGCCCTTTTGTAATTTGGATTGTTAAGGGATTGTGTTGCATGAATTACAAATGTTTGAGGGCAACAATAAATTTCAAAATTTGAGTAAATATCATTACAAATGTTTATGTGAATAGATTGTATGCTATATTGATATTGATATATAATCATTAGGTTGATTTGTTTTAATAAATGAAGTTTTTATAATAAGTTAGTTAATTGGTGCTAGTTATAATAGGGAGAGAATAAAAGAAGAAAAAGAATGATTGGTAACCCTCAATGGTTATTACTGGTCGCGCTCACAAATGGATATGAAAATCACAACAAAACCTATCCTGAGAATTGGACATTCCAGCAGGGGACTAATACCTCTTCGTGGTCGTTCATTTACTTGTCAAACCAGGGAACGCAAACTTTAAATGGAGCGGCACTATATGTGCACTAAGAACCGGTTTCAGTCACAACCTATTGAAAATAAATACTTGGAAAGAAATTCTACCTATGCTACAGGAAGGCAATGCAAAGTTCTCTTAACTCAATCATAATCTAACCAAAATAGAAATCATAATAGCTACGATTGAGAGACAAACTATAAACTGGCCTTATGCTGCAGGAACAAACACAGGGATGGATTCCCGATGATGCAGGAACAGTATAAGACTGAGCTTGTGCTGAAACTTCTAAAATGAAATCTAACCTGAATTAACAAAGGATAAACAACTACTTCTATAGATACTTACTAAGTGGCCCCCTTCGCTAGCATCAACTAATTGACATGTAAGATTGTGCTCGCATCTATCAACTTTTATTCATAACGTGAAATCATTTACATTGATTGTTCTGGTTTAGAAAACTAACAAAACTTTGATTCATATTATAACTCTAACTCTTACATAATCTCTATCTATCTCCTTCTTGTTCACCTGCTTAGGAGGAACACTTATTTTTAAATCGAGAACAACTAACTACTAACCCAATAGAGAAAGACGGCTATAAATGTATCTCTAAATTGAGGAACAGACTTCATAATGAGTTTATCCGTTCAACCCATCCGTAGAGAATCTAGTATCTACCCTTCTAGATTAAATGTCATTTAAAATCCTTCTCATCAGTTGGGTCAAAGAGTTCGGCCAAGTCGTGCAGAAATGGACTTTACTGCAAGGTCGTGATTGGCTGCGTTTGATTCGATTATACTTTCTTCAACAACCGCTAAACACAAGGTAACATATGTAAAGAAGAGCGCATGGCAATGCACAATATCCATTCATTAATCACATATTTAAATCTATTTCATCATTCAAAAACTACATGCGTTATACCAGTCATTTGGGAAGTCAAATAGGGTAATAAATACAGACATGTCAACATGATCAACTACAGGAACATGAAAGTGTATTGCTACAGGATATCCCCCAATAAAAGGTTTCAAGAGAGTTAAACAACCATAAAAAACAAAAGTAAAGGTATTAAAAGTACACCATGATATCCAAATTATGAGCATATTTTGGGCTCATCAATTACACTCACTATATTAATAATATGATGTTTACAATAAAATGAGATTTATTTGGCTATCCTAAATCTCTTGTTTTTGCTACAATTGTCTAATATGCTTCATACACCATTCTAAAACCCAAGTGCTTGTACTTGTAGGCACAATGCTTTCTCAAAACTATCAAGTGGTAATACAAAATCATGAGAAAAAAATAAAACTATATGAATTCCAACAACTCACTTAAATCAAATATTGAATCAATGTGCCCCATTTTCATGCACACAAACTCAGCTTATAAGATTCTCTCATAATAACCAAAAATACAATTCAAGGATACCTTAGGTACTCCGTTCTCATATATTTTTTACAATGTCACTCATACATTCGAGATTCTCTTATAAGGTATACATCATAGGTGCTCATGATAAGGTTAAATTCAAATAAATAACTTGAGATTCCCTCGCTAAGCTTCACACGCTCTTTTATAATGGCTTCAAATGAGAATTGAGATTTGTCAAGATCATCAAAATAAGGATGTTGCATTGTTTTTTTGCTTGAGATTCTCTTGGATGGCTCATAAATCAACATTTTCTATAAGGAGACACTAATCAATTTCTAATAGTTTACTTACAAATAGGAAAAGTAAAAGAAAAAAAAAGAAAGAGCATCCAAAATGGAAATAAAATGAAAATTGATGGAAGAAACTTACAGACAACAAATCCACACCATTTGGTTCCAAGTTGGGAACACGGCATAAATCTTGATGTTTCCATTGAGGATAGGCATGCCAATCTCTCAAATTAGTCACTCTTGGCCATACATCTTCATTGGGAGTTCCAAGATACCTATTGCACACAACACCTCTCATGAATAGAATAAATTGAAATTCAAGATGCTCTTATAATTTCTACATCATAGGTGCTCATGATAAGGTTAACTTCAAATGAATAACTTGAAATTCCCTCGCTAAGCTTCACACACACTTTTATAATGGCTTTAAATCATAATTAAGATTTCTCAAGATCATCAAAATAAGGATGATGCATTACTTTTTTGACTAAGATTCTCTTGGATGGTTCATAAATCAACATTTTTTGTAAGGGGACTCCAATCAATTTTTAGTAGGTTACTTATAAATAGGAAAAGTAAAAGAAGAAAAAGAAAAAAGCATCCAAAATGGAAATGAAATGAAAATAAATGGAAGGCACTTACCGAAAAAAAATCCACACCATTTGGTTCCAACTCGGGAATAGAAAGGCTTAAATCTTGATGCTTCCATTGAGGATAGGCATGCCAGTCTCTCAAATTAGTCACTCCCGACCATACATCTTCATTGGGAGTTCCAAGATATTTATTGCACACAACAACCTCTCATGAATAGAACATAACCAAAATATTACTTTCCAACCTTTTGGAAACTTGTAACCTATTATAAAAACAACACAGTTTAATCTTCCACTTAGTTTACTAATCTATTGAGAATATCCTACATCATTTTTTTGCATATTTTTTAGAAAAAATAAAATACCATTGAACTTTGTGTCCTTTTCCATAGTTCTAAACATAAATTTTGTTACATTTGAGAGTCTGATAACTTCATCAATCACCTACATACATGATATAAACATTAGATGATAGAATTTGCATCATAGTATTGGCATGATACAAATTATTGTGCATAGAAGTATAAAATAATAAGAACCAATGTGCATACTTAGAAATTAATCCAAGGAACCATCTAGGTCTTCTCTACTCTTTATTGTGTCAAGTATTGCCTCATGGTCAGACTCACGGACCTTCCACAAGGTTTTGTTCAAAATTATACCCCCATATTTGGTCAAATGAACATTGGATGCCATGACAAGGTTCAAGTAATGAAGAATCTTCCGATGCATGTCAAAGTCCTAAAACAACTAATATTTAACACTCTTATGTGGGTGCCTTCTAAGCCATTTTCCAGTAACAACAACTGAGCTTGTAGGGTATTTGATGTTTTCTCCATCTATAATTGAGGCCTCCAATTTTTTTTGGCTTCAATACAATGACACAAGTAATAGTTTGTTTCCTCTTCATTGTCTTTATCTGCAATAATTACATAAGCATGCCTTGCATTGATATGTGCAACAAATTAGATGAAATTAGTCAACATTACAAATACACTACAAAGTAAGATAACAATAGGAATTTCAAAAACTATGCAAGTAGATATATTGCCTGGTTGAACTAGATCGGATATGTGGTCAAAGTCAACCAATGAATCCATTTGTGTTAGTTCTAATTTCGTTGGATGGCGATACATGTGAAGAGGGCTAAGATAACTTAACGACCATTTCTCAACCCACTCCTTTGACTCACAATCATCCCAGGCTTGCTTTGTACATGAAGAACAAAAGCATGCCATCTTATGTGTATTGATACTTAATGAACCTACATTTGAGCTAAGGAAAGAATGTATCTCACTCAATCCTATCAATGTACAACAATCCTCATATGGTGCAATGTTAGTATCACCCATCAGCCAAAAAAAATTATGAACTAAAGATGTACCTTCATTACATGGACCCATCGAAGAATTACACCACTCGACGATTGATTTTATATTTGTCAACTTTGCATCGTCTTTATACTTTAACTCTTCTCGTGCTAATGCACTTTTCACACATTCTCTTGCACCATCATGCTCCACCTTTCCATGCATGGCCTCAAAAAAGTTCCACATATGTTGAACACCTATAATGACACGCATCTTGCTCAACCAGTAGAACATGCGCGAGTTCTCGAACTGTGTTGCATAGTTATCTGACCATATTATATGTCGATCGTATGCTATGCCCCTCTGATCCAAATCACTGTAGAACAACTGGAAGCTACCTTGCATGAACTCTAGAGAATGTGTGTGATCATCACCAATATAAAAGTGATACTCCCTCAATAATTTCCTTTGGTCCTCTATACTATCAACTGCATGAATGAATGCTATGTGCACAAATATCAAAACCTGTGTGGAATTGTAATATTGTGACTGCACCTCATGTTGTGGCTATAGAGTGTAGTTCTCTGCAAAGCTATCCATTTAAACTATGCTACCAACTAGAAAGGTGTCCTTGCATAACTTGAATTGTGTGTCTAACCATCGGGCTATATGGGAACACCTTGCATACTCATACACTATATTTTTATGAAACATAGACATAAACTGATACACTGGAATCTTATGAATAACCAAATCACACATTTTTGCTTGATTACCATCTTTTGTAACGTATGCCACTATTTTATAATTCTTGAACTCTACTAGTTGCTTTCCCACCTCATGTGTGCTTTCTATATATTGACAAACTGGCATATGTTGCAAGCCACTGTAACGCTGACATGAACCATCCAAGCATAGTTTCCTATAGAATATTTGGCCATCCTCTATTTGACATAAATTTTTGATAAGACCTCTCTTGAAGATGTTGGTGGGGCTTCTATGCCACAATCTTGCAAAACATTGTTAGTATGCAAATCTAAACATATAAAATGATAAACATCATAATGGTTAGAGAATTCAATATGTATTCTACAATAATAAGTAGTGCGTGTGATTTATCTTGACATAAAAATATTTAATCATTTCAAAATATCTTTGAAATTTTTGAATTTGAGGATAATCCTATTGAAATTTATGAAAAAAATTGGGTTTGAGTCATATCTAAAAATTGCTTTGGATGTGGCTCACGGTTCTGACTACCGACTCTCCTTCTTACCACATCCCTTTGATTCGGAGATGATCTTGTGTTATTCTTCCAATATTCTTCAATTAGTGTTCTCAATGCTTCAACAACTCATTTATCTTTTTGTGGGAGTCTCCCTAAGAATTCCCATAATTCATTTGAATTAAGAATTCCCATAATTCATTTGAATTGGTGCCCTCAACTCTTTACCTCCTTTGAACGGATCTTGATAAAAAAATTCTATTAATTCTCAATTATTCACTTGTCTTTCTAATGAGATGAGATCTCCTTGTTTGAATACTTACCAAAGTCAATGTAATGACATGTTGGGTGGCATTACTATCCTTTGAGTGTGAGGTCTTACCCACACTCTCATATGCATCCATTAGATTCTTCACAATAGTGTTTTCACTTGAAGCATTCAATGTTCTCAATCCAAGAATCTTCATGATGTTTCTATATTTTATACCCCGCATCATTTCAACAAATAGTTGACATCTTGCAGTCTCATTTAGCCTTTCAAAGAAAAAATTCTAAATCTTATCAACATATCTTCTACAAGTATGTGCCAGAATCTTACCTTCCATGTGTAGCAAAATATACTCATCAATATTAATCAAATACTTTGGCTTTCTATGTAAAATTCTAGGTGGTGTTCTCCTAGGTACATACATCTCAACATTAGGAATTTCATCAATATTTAAGTGAGGTGGGCTAGATCGCGTACCTTCGATCGAGGGTGGAATATACGACATACCTTAAGGTTGACATGGGTATGATGACATACATAATTCCTTGTCAAATCCGAGTGATGATGTCCTCTCAACTTGAGATGTGGTGGATGGTGTCCCTTCATATTCACTTGCGGTAGATGGTGTCCGTCCATATTCACTTGCGGTAGATAGTGTCCCTCCATATTCACTTGCAGTAGATGGTGTCCCTCCATATTCACTTGTGGTTAATGGTGTCCCTTCGTATTCACTTGCGGTAGAGGGTGTGCCTCCAACTATGGTATTCAAATCTGTCTTACCATGATGCTTTCACATTTGTTCCCTTTGTGCCACCAATTCCTTTTCTATTTTTGATGGTTGAGGTTCCTCTTCAATTGGCTAATTTTCATCAATCGTATCCAATTTCTTCTTCTCATGATATGTCCTCATCCATTCTCTATTTTTTTCTTTATTGCTTTCATACTCTTTTTTTATTGGTTTATTCCTCATTTGTTTCCTCGACATGGCTTATAATTTTACCTGTAGCATGGTAATGAGACAAATATTATTTCCTAAAAAATGAATCCATACAAATAAATAAAACATATGTCATTTAAGACTTCATACAAAATACTTACAATCATCCTATAGAAGATTATTTCTAGCATAGACAAAGGTCACATGAATTTTTCTAATGGAATACCTTAAAGAAATGTGGTAATGTGGCATGCCATGATTGCAAGATATGCTCAAAATGGAAGCATGGACAAGGTATGTGAATTGTTTGACAATAATATTTTTGTAGAAATGTATGCAAAATATGGTAGCATTGACAAGCTAGTGAGCTCACTATCTTTCCAATGTGGTAGGGTTGACAAGGTAGGGGTAGCGTATGCCTCATAGAAATGGAGTCCCCATTTCTATGAGACATACGTTGTACACCATGAGAACTAATTTCTATGAGGCATATGTTGCCTCTACCTTGTCATCACCGTGAGACCCTATTTCTATGAGGCATACGTTGCCCCTACCTTGTCAACCCTATTGCATTGGCAAGCTAGTGAGTTCACTAGCTTGTCAATGCTACCACATTTTGCATACATTTCTATGAAAAAATTATTTTCAAACAATTCACATGCCTTGTCCATGCTTCCATTTTGAGCCTATCTTGCAATCATGGCATGCCACATTCCCACATTTCTTTAAGGAATTTCATCAAAAAAATCATGTGAGCATTGGCAAGCTAGTGAGATCACAAGCTTTCCAATTCGGTAGGGTTGACAAGATAGGGAAGCATGAAAAATTTCCTCATAGAAATGGGGACTCAAAGTGATGTTCATCACCGTGAGTCCCCATTTCTATGAGGAATAATTTCACGCTACCCCTACCTTGTCAACCCTACTGAATTGGAAAGCTTCTAGTACATCATCGTGAGACCCCATTTCTATGAGGCATACGCTACCCCTACCTTGTCAACCCTACCAAATTGGAAAGCTAGTGAGATCACTAGCTTGTCAATGCCACCACATTTTCTATACATTTCTACGAAAACATTATTTTTAAACAATTCAAATGCCTTGTCCATGCTTCCATTTTGAGCCTATCTTGCAATCATGCCATGCCACATTACCACATTTCTTTAAGAAATTCCAGCAAAAAAATCATGTGAGCATTGGCAAGCTAGTGAGCTCACAAGCTTGATCACTGTGAGTCTCCATTTCTACGAGGCATTCTTTCATGCTGCCCCTACCTTGTCAACCCTACCAAATTGGCAAGCTAGTGAGCTCACAAGCTTTCCAATTTGGTAGGGTTGACAAGGTAGGGGAAGCGTGAAAGAATGCCTCATAAAAATGTGGAATCACGGTGAGATCATGCTAATTCTGTAGGGTTGAAAAGGTAGGGGCAGCATGAAAGAATGGCTCATAGAAATGGTGTTGGTATGTGGCTGACTAATCATGCTATCTTGTATAGCCCATGGTATATTTTACACCTTGGCCCCTCTCGGGAATTAGGGGCAGTAGAGACCCGGTGAGGGTTGATAACCAGAAAAAATTGCCCGTTTTTTAGCGTCATCGTGAAAAAGGAAAAATCTCCAAAAAGAAGAAAATCGACTTTGTAAAACCCTAATTCTGGAAGCTTCTAAAATCTTGTTAAAAGGGGTTGGGATGGGGGTTAAGTATGAGGAAAAACACGATTATTCGCAAGATTGTAATAGGTTTTGCACTGGATAATAAAAGTATTGGATGGCTGGGTTTGGTGGATGTAGCCCAGATTGGGTGAACCACGTTAAATTCTCTGTGTTATGATTTATTCTATGTATGTTTTAGTTTCTCTGTTTATTATATAAATCTGCATCTAATTGTTAGATGCCATCTCTAACCCTAACAAATGGGGACTCAAAGTGATTACAATGCTTGCCAATTTGGTAGGGTTGACAAGATAGGGGTAGCATATGCCTCATAGAAATGGGGTCTCATGGTGATGTACATCACTGTGAGACCCCATTTCTATGAGGCATATGCTACATCATAGTGAGACCCCATTTTTATGAGGAATACGTGTCCCCTACCTTGTCAACCCTACTGAATTGGTAAGCTAGTGAGCTCACTAGTTTGTCAATGCTACCACATTTTGCATACATTTCTACAAAAAAATTATTTTCAAACAATTCAAATGAATTGTAAATGCTTCCATTTTGAGCCTATCTTGAAATCATGGCATGCCACATTACCACATTTATTTAAGGAATTCAATTGAAAAAATCATGTGAGCATTGGATAGCTAGGGAGCTCACAAGCTTTCCAATTCAGTAAGGTTGACAAGGTAGGGGTAGCGTGAAAGAATACCTCATAGAAATGGGGACTCACAATGATGTACTATGAGGCATTTTTTATACTACCCCTACCTTGTCAACCCTACCAAATTGGCAAGCTTGTGAGCTCACTAGCTTGCCAATTTGATAGGGTTGACAATGTAGGGGTAGTGTATGCCTCATAGAAATGGGGTCTCATGGTGATATATATATCACCATGAGACTCCATTTCTATGAGGAATTTTTTCACGCTGCTCCTACCTTATCAACCCTACTGAATTGGAAAGCTAAAGCGCATAGGCTTCAATCGTATATCACCATGAGACCCCATTTATATGAGGCATTTTTTCACGCTGCCCCTACCTTGTCAACCCTACCAAATTGGAAAGCTAGGGTGCATAGGCTTCAATCGTTTTTTTCTCTCTTTGGAAATCCAACGAACAAGTGTGAAAATAATAATTCGAGTCAGCTATTTATAGGAAAAGGGCCATTAATGACCCACATTAAATGCAAGTATAGTAGTAGGTGTGGTGGTTGGAGTGTGAGAATTGATAAAACGGTGGCAAGGAGTGTGGAACCCGTAATGTGGGATGACCCCATGACTTCACCACTAACTAGCGGCTAGGACGTAATGACAAGCTTAGATACGGGACCCACCATGTAGGTGGACATCCTAGGTTGGTCGTAGTTTGAATAGTGAAAAGATGATGGCATCACACAAAGGGAAACCTGTAGCTATGGACCCGTAGGGCTTGGAGGGTGCAAGGGAAAAAGGCTAAGGGAAACCCGCAAGGGAACCCCCACAAAATCCGAAGACTTAGAAAACTTTGGGGGGACAAATTTGGTCAACTGGAGAATGATGACTTTAGTGTCCCTAATTACTTTAAGCTCAAAATTAGGGGCACACAAAACGAGGCAAAGGAAAAAAGTGACTCAACGAAGGAGAAAGGAGAGGGGGGGTCCCCGTTCTAAATGGGGTGTGTGTGCTATAGGCACAACAACTACACCTTTCCCCATGTTGCTAACTTACCCTTAAATAAAGAGTCTTGAAATAATGGAGAGAAGACTTAGAATCCCTTGTAGGTAGACTAATCAAGGAAACATTTAAAATATATTACAACATAAGTGATGAGGTAAGTTTAGTGATGAGGTAAATTTAGAAATAGAGATGAAAACCAAAATATATTCCAAGATCTATCAATGTGGGAGGAGTATATTCCAATTTTGTAGAGACATATATGGAAAATTTGGTAGCATAGACAATGCAATCAACTGGTTGATAAAATGCACATCACCATGAGACCCCATTTCTTTGAGGAATTTCTTCAAATAGTTTATTTCCTTGTCTATGTTGCTTGATAAAATGATTTGGTAGACATGTATGGAAAATTTGGTAGCATAGACAAGGCAATCGACTGCTTGGTATAACTATTTGACAAAATACCTCAATGAGATATGTCCTCGTGGAATAGAATGATTGCAGGATATGCACAAAATAGATTTATTGAAAAGGCTTTATAAAATTTCAAGCATATGCAAATTGTAGGTGTAAAACCAAATTCAACTACATTTTCCAACAACCCCCATTCCTATACCAAAATGAAAGCTTTGGAGAGTGGTATGCACATCCATATTAAAGGATTGAGAAATGATGTATTATTTTACTTCCTTATAACTTTTCTCATATATATGTGTATACAAAACATGGAAGCATACACAAGGTAAGTCAATTGTTTAACAAAATTCCTCTAAGAGATGTGGTTTAAAAATGTAATTGGCAAGTGTAAAGAATTGTGTAATTTAAAATGTGCATTGACAAGCTAAGGTTATAATGACAAACAAACAATGATCAACATGAAATATGCAAAATAACAAAAATCAAAGCAAGCCAAAATAGAATGAAAGAAAATGTGTAAAGACTTCACATACCTAAAAAATCACAGTTTCAAATGGAGGAGTTCTACCCAATTATGTAGCCTTTGCTTCTTCTTTCTTCAAACTCCTCAACAATTTGACTTTTTCAAAAGCTTGTTCCCCTCCAAACTTCAATTGTATATCACTCTTGAATGGAATTCGGACTTGAATTGATATTATATTCCTTTCAACATGAAAACTCTGCTATTTCATGCAAAGGTGGTGGAAATATCAATAAAAAGGTGGCGGAATGTGAAAAACATACATGCACACTTCACAAAATCATTCAAAAGCTTTATTTTGTCGGAACACATGTAGAACTAGGAGAATATGCAAAATGTGGGCCTTGAGATCATGGGTATAGTGATTTTTTTACCATTTTTAGAGCAAGAAAAAACACTCACATTATAACATGCTTGCGTTATAACGCGAGTGTGTTATGTCTTTCTAAAACAATGGCCATATCTTTACTACTTCAAAATGCACTCGCATTATGAGAAAGTTAATTTTTTATAGGTTTCTTTTCTTTGTATTTCTCTCTATCCTCTACCCTCTACCCTCTATCTCTCTCCCACTCCCTCTCTCTCTTGCTAACCCTCTACCCTTATAGTGCGAGTGTGTTATGTCTTGCCAAAACAATGGCCATATCTCTACTACTTCAAAATGTGCTTGCGTCATGAGAAAGTTGATTTTTTATAGGTTTTTTTTCTCTTTCTCTCTATCCTCTACCCTATACCCTTAAACCCTCTACCCTCTACCCTATATCTCTCTCCCACTCCCTCTCTCTCTCAAGTCTCTCCCTCCTACCCCCTCTCCCTCTCTCATGTATCTCTCTCACTCACTTACTCCTATCTATCTCCCCTCTACCCTTAACCCCCTACCCTCTACCCTTAACCCTTAAACCCTCTACCCTTAACCCTTAAACCTATACCCTCTACCCTCTATTTCTCTCCCACTTCCTCCCTCCCTCTCTCTCTCTCGCAATTATCTCTCTCCTACCCCCTCTCCCTCTCTCAAGTATATCTCTCTCACTCATTCACTCACTCCTATTTCTCTCCCCTCTACCCTTAACCTCTACCCTCTGCCTTTATCTCTCTCCCCTCACTCCTCTATCTCTCTCCCTCTACCCTCTATCTCTCTGCCAATCCCTCTCTCTCTCAAGTCTCTCCCTCCTACCCCCTCTCCCTCTCTCAGGTCTCACTCACTCACTCACTCACTCCTATCTCTCTACCCTTTACCCTCTACCCTTAACCTTATACCCTCTACCCTTAACCCTTAACCCTTAACCCTTAAACCCTCTACCCTCTATTTCTCTCCCACTCCCTCCCCCCCTTTCTCCTTCTCAAATATCTCCCTCCTACCCCCTCTCCCTCTCTCAAGTATATCTCTCTCACTCACTCACTCCTATATCTCTCCCCTCTACCCTTAACCCTTAACCCTTAACCCTTAACCCTTAAACCCTCTACCCTCTACCATTTATCTCTCTCCCACTCACTCCTTCTATCTCTCTCCCCTCTACCCTTAACCCTTAAACCCTCTCTCTCTCTCTTCCTCTCCTCCCTCTCTCTTTCTCTCAAGTCTCTCCCTCCCACTCCTATCACCTCTCCCTCTCTCAAGAGTGTATCCTCTCCCACACTCTCTCCTGCCTCCCTCCCCTCTACCCTTAAGAGCCTCCTTTGCAAACTTTTCTATGTCTCCTCCCTTCCCTCTCTCTCTCGGACTCCCTCCTCCTCTCCTCTCTCAAGCCTCTCTCCTCATTCCTCCTATCTCTCTCCCCTCTACCCTTAACCCTTAAACCCTTAAACACTATACCCTCTACCCTTTATCTTTCTACCACTCCCTCCCTCTCTCTCTCTCTCTCTCCCACTCACTCCCTCCCTATTCATTGGACCCATTTTTTCAAATAGGTCACTACATTTCCAATCGATTCAGTGAAATTGGAAATGTAGTGGCCTATTTGAAAAAATGGGTCCAAGAAATGGGGTCTCCTAGTGATGTAAATCACCGAGAGACCCCATTTCTTGGACCCATTTTTTCAAACATGCCAAGTTAGGTTGCCAATTTAGTGCTAGTGGGCCCACTAGTTTTCCAATTCAGTGAAATTGGCAATGTGGTGGCATGTTTGAGAAAATGGGTCCAAGAAATGGGGTCTCCCAATGATGTAAATCACCAGGAAACCCCATTTCTTGGACCCATTTTTTTAAACAGGCCACTACATTGTCAGTTTCACTGAATTGGCAAGCTAGTGGGCCCACTACCAATTTAGTGGGCTTGGCATCCTAACTGGCATGTTTGAAAAAATGGGTCAAGCTCAGTCCTCCTCCCCTCTACCCTCTATCTCTCCCACTCCCTCCCTCCCTCTCTCCTCCCTCTATCCTCTCTCCCTCTGCCCTCTAGCCGCCCTCCTCCTCTCTCCTGGGCTCTTTGTCCTCAGCCCAGTACCTAAACCCTCGATCCTCAGCCTTCAACCCTAAACCCATAGAGAGCCCTGTCCCTCAAACCCCTATACCCCTCTACCACTATCACAATGTGGACCCTCAACCTAATCCTTCAATCCCTATGCCACATACCCTCTGCCTAAAAGGAGCCCTAAAACCCTAAACCCTCCCGGTGCCAAAGCCCCTAATCCCTCAACCCCTATGCCCTCTACCCCTGTAATAGACCCTCTACCCTATATAATAGGCCCTCAACCCTATACCCTCAACCCTCTACCCTAAACCCTTAAACCCTCTACCCTCTACCCTCTACCCTATACATTAAACCCACAATTGTCAACCCTCAACCCTTAATCCCTCAACCCTCAACCCCTATACCCAGGTGTTGACAAGGAGTTGAGTCCATTTTTTGGCCATTTAGTGGAAGTGTTTTCCCTGATTTTTAGAATTTGACACATTTGACCTTAAAATTTGAAGCACTTAGAGATGGAATCTTGAAAAAAGTCACTGAACATAAAATGTAGTACTCGGAGTCTAGTTTCCAAATATGTAATTTATTTCAATACCCGGATGATACAAATTGATTTTCAATAGGAATTTCTAAAAACCACTATTTAAAAGTAATTATTTTTTACCATACCATGCACGTGTACGTCATCCATATTTTGACCTAAATAATCATATTTTCCTAAATCCTTTTGGGAAAATATTGGTAACTCACTAGAGCACGCTTTCTATTTTTTTGTAATTTTTTATCCATATTTGGAGTTTTGAAAAATCATTGTGTACATCATGCATAAGATGACCTAAACTTATTTTTTGATTTTTTTTTTTTTAATTGAAAATAATTTTTTGAAGTATGCTTTAGTGCAATCCATTTGTCAAAAAATTATGTTAATAAAAAGTTACTAAAATACTAAAAACCTTGATAATTCAATTTTATGGACCTGATTCATTAGAAATTAAATGAAAAATAA